>JAHHUM010000870.1:0-245557 GCA_036173005.1 Crenichthys baileyi
GGGTCATACGAAGCGACTCAGCAGAGCAGCCCTCTGTGAATTTCTGTCTTATTATTTTTAATATTTTCTTTTGTCCTTACAGATGGTTTTCCTGACATACTAAGCAGAAGTTTTGTGAGGTTGCAGCATTTTTTTACGGCTGCGTTAATCACTATTATATTCTTTAATATTACTTGTCATGTCTGAAATTTGGAATTTGATAAAGTATTTCATTATAATGGAACATTTAGATTTTTAAGCATGCATACTTAAACCAGTGTGCTGCTCAGGTGTGCGGATCATCTTATTTCAAAACTTTCAGCCTTGAGTTCTTTTTCTAAAACCTCTGCGGCGTATTTCCTTTTAGTCGTTTGAACCCTTATAAAAACGGACAAACTGGTGTTATTTACGTTCCGGACAGTCAAGTTTCATCATCTCTGTGACCTGAAGCAGCTGAAAACCGGCCTGCTCCAAAGTGAAAATGTTTAAATGAGCCATTATTTTTCCACCTCGAGCCTGAACTCTGTCTCTGAAAGACGAGGCTCGTTCGGACGCAGGTCTTCTGTTTTCACTTTCCTTCAGGTTTTCGGAACGACCAAAGTCAGCCAACACTCCGAGACGAGGAACGCATGTCACTATAAATTCACGGTGATTTCTTGTTGCAAGTAACTCCCGCTGCCGTGTGGTTCGGTGAACGTTCTGGCACAGTTCATCCCACTTTAACTTTTGTATCTTGCGTTTCTTTTTATTACAGTAACATATTTATTAAAACATGACATGGGTAGTCAGTTTTAAGCTTACTTTTATACTAGCTTCTGCTTTTTTGTCAGTTTTCAGGATCTTTTAACAGAGCCTTAAATTTTTCCCCCTGCACCCTGTTATTTGTCTTTTCTCGAAGATAAACAACTGTAATTATTTGAGAATAAACATGCTGGAACTTCTGTTTTTGTGATGACACACAGATAAAGTATTATCTTTCAATGAGACACGAGCACCATCTGATTATTTCTTAGTTGATCTGTAGTGGAAACAATTGTGAGAGGATAACCCTCTCCACCACCTCCAGGCGAGACTCAGTTTATTAGAATATTATAAAGTAAATTAGTTTTAGTACTGGAACACTGGAACCCATTTCTTGTGTATCACATGGAGTGATATACAGTATTTTAAAGTTACATTTTGATGATTACAGCTAAGAAACCCCCCAAAATTAGCTTTTGTAGAAAGTTTGAATATTGCGTAAGACCAGCAAAAATGATTTGTAATACAGAAATGTAATGTTATGGTCTAAGCAACCATGGGGAAGACTGCTGCCCATTACATGTCCAACAGACACCACTCCACAAGGAGGGTTAGTCACAAAGCAGGGTTCCTACAGTCTGGAAAGGTATATTGTTGGGTTTCGGTATTTTCCATTTCTAGATTAGTATGGAAAAAGAAAATTGAATTTGGAAACATGAGTATTTTCATACTTGTATTCCCATCCTATACATCCTACAGTCTCGTTTTCCAGGTTTCATTTAGAAAGGCTGGTCACCGTTAAATTCAAATGAATTTTGAGCTTTTCAAAAGTGGTCTAAAAAGGACAGAGAATGGAGATTTGAGTCTGAAATTTGGGCCTGAAAAATGTGGAGGAACCTTGACAAAAGATCATTGCTAAAAGAGGTGCATCCGTGTAGATTCATGGAAAAATTAGTGGAAGGAAGAAGTGTGGTTTTCAGCAGGACCTTTAAGTGACCGCTATGCTTGAATGGTCAACAGAGTCGCCTGACCTAAACCCCACTGAGAATCTAGTAAGGTTTAGGTCATCAAGAGGAAGATGAGACACAGACTAGGAGAAGGGTGCTATTAAAGCAACCTGGGCTTTCTGAACACCCCAGCAGAATCACAGCTGATACCTTCATGCCACGCCGTACTGATGCAGTAAGAGGAGGTCATGTTTATATACAGTACAGTACATGAACATACTTTTTGATACACTGACATTAAAACTGTATTAAAACGTTTTTATTGGATGTTAAGGATGTTGCTTTTAATACATACAGTTGAAACCAGATATTTACATACACTGTATTCTCCCTGACATTAAATCAGACTAAACACTTCCAGTTTGAGTTAGGGTTACCAAAATCATTCCTAATTCTTCAAATTCAGAAGTTTTCCAACACTGATCTAACTTAAAATTGTTTGGCAAAAGCCCAGATGAAGATATGCCAGTTTGGAACATTTGATTTAAATTGATGCACACCGGGGGATGTATTTTCAAGCTCCACCTCAAACAGACTGCTTCCTGGTGTGACATGATGGAGAAGTTAAAGAAATCATCAGGAAGAAAATGTGGATCTCCACAATTCTGGATCATTCTGGGGTACGATTAATGATACCTGAACGATGCCACGTTCATCTGTTCAAACAATTATACACAACTAGAAGCTGCATGGGAATGTCCAGATGTACCGTTCAGGAAAGAGACGGGTTCTGTGTCCTAGAGATGAATGTGTTCTGATGCAAAATGTGGGACAACCCCTGAACAAAAGCTAAAGATCTTGTGAGGATGCTGTCTTAAGCTAGTAAGAAAAATGTCGTTATCCACAGTGAAACAACTACTGCACCAACATGGGCTGAAAGACCACTTAGAGAGGAAGAATCCATTACCAAGTACATAAAAAGCCAGATTACTGTTTGCAAAGGCACTCTGGGACAAAGACCATTTCTGGAGACATGTCATGTGGTCTAATGAAACTAAAATTTTGTTTGGTAAAAAAGGGATAAGTTGGCAAGCCCAGAAACACCATCCCAGCTTTAAAATACGGAGGTGGCATCATCATGGTGTGGGGCTGTTTTGCTGCAGGAGGGACCAGTGTACTTCCCAAAATTAAAATAAAGAGGAAAGAACATTATGTGGAAATACTGAGGCAACATCTGAAGACATCGGTCAGAAAGTTGAAGCTCGGGCACAAATGGGTCTTAAAATAGAGAATGACCCCAAGCATAGCATCAGATTAGTCACAATGTAGCTTAAGGACATCACATTCAATGTTTTAGAGTAGACATCACAAAGCCCTGATCTCTGGCTTATAGAAAATGTGTGTGCGCGCAAATGACAGATCTGGCCCAGTAACAACAACTCTGTCAGGAGGAATGGGCCAAAGTTCCAACAAACTATTGTGAAAAGCTTGTGGAAAGAGACACAAAATGTTTGATGTAAGTCAGACAGCTTGAAAAAAGGCAGTTCTACCAAATACTGAGGAAGGATATAAATAGAGTTCCCTCCCTCGTGATTCTGGCATTTAGAAGATAAAATAATCAAAGTACAACATTTCTTTATGCAGTGAAGGAAGTGTGGGGTGAAAACAAGCAGACTGAACATGTTCAAAACAACAGAAGCCTGTTTCCAGCAGCCATGAGTGGGAGAACCACCAAGGACAATGGCTGCTATTATTTTGTAAGCATGTGTTGGTTCAGTTATGGATGAAAGCCAAATAGTTTCACAGTTTACACACTGATGTTAAGATATGTGTTACTGCTTCTCCAAACTCCTCCCTTACCAACCTCCCTTTTAACCTCGGTCCATGCAGCGAGAATCACCACAGGTGTCTGGCCTGACATCTGCCTGGTGTGAAGCTGAGGTCAGCAAGCTGCAGTAAAACAACAAAAATAAAAACATGAACATTTGCCTGGATTTGGGACGAATTAGGGATGTTCTCCAGTGTTTCTAAAAGCAGGTTATGTGTAGCTTATTCATCCTTGACCGTGTAAACCAATGATTACATTTGTAGGAATGTTAGATGACCAGCGAATTTTCACTAAATACAAACCCTGTATGTGTTGGAGAAAATACAGCATGGGGCATCATTCTTTCAACTACACCCAACAGCAAGTTATGGATACAGAATATATTTATAAATCTCCCAGCCTCTGCTCACAAGCAGGTCAAGAGAGCAAACAGCTGGACTGAGATCTTAGGTTTACACATATTTATCACGCAGTAATTCATGTTTTTAGTAACCTGTTGTTCACCTTTACATGAAACAGTGTCCTGTTTTTTACAGCTCAACAAGAAACCACAGATCATTACTTGACCACAAGGGGGCGACAGCAGCAGACCAGCACAGTGAAACCAAACAAGGGTTGAGACTTAATGCAATCACAATTTGTTTGTGCACTTCTGTAATTTATTTCCCTTTTAAAGCACCTTACAAAAGTTTTAATATCCCACATTTACATGTACTTTATTGGGATTTTATGCCATAGACCCTCACAAAGAGATGTAATAAGTGTGTAGGGAAAAGAAAATGATTTGTGATTTAAAAGATGTGCAAATATAAATGAGAAAAATGTGGTGTGTATTTATGTTTAGCCTCCCAGAGTGAAGACATGGCAGGTCCACCATTTGCTGCATGTCTTTTGGATTATGTCTTTACCAGCTTTAAACATCTTAGGACTGAAATTTTGTCTATTCTTCTTTACAAAATACCTCAAGCTCAGTCAGATTAAATGGAGGAGCATCTGTGAACATGATGCTGCTGCCACCATATTTCACCGTGGGGATGGTGGGATTTTAATTTTCCTCCTCTTTCTTCTTAGCACTCTTCCAGCAAGCCCATATAGGTAGAGGTCCTAAGTAATTGTTGTCCTCTGAACAGATTTTCCAACCTGAGCTGTAGATCTCTGCACCTCCTCCAGAGTTACCTTGGGCCTTTTGGCTGCCTCTCTGAATATTGCTCTCCTATCCCGGCCTGTTAATTTAGCTGGACCCCCATGTCTTGGTACGTTTGTAGTTGTGCAGTACTCTTTTGATTTTTAGATGATGGATTGAGCAGTGCTCCATAAGATGTACGAATCCTAATTATAATTAACTAACCCTGCTTTTAACGTCTTCAAAATGTTATCCCTGACCTGTCTGCTGCGTTCCTTGGTCTACATAATGCTGTTTGTTCACTAATGTTCTCTGACAAACCTCCGACGCCTTTACAGACTGGATGCACTGGAGTACAAACCTGTGCCCTGATTCCTGTTTGGATTTCCATCGGCAGGTTTGCAACTTGTGCACCTGAATTCAGCAGGTTTAAGCAGTCTACACATCACAGCCACTCCTCAGAGCTGTCAGTCAGCATTGACAGCATGGCACTAACTAAAGAGGACAGCATCTCCTTCAGAGTGACAAGACACTTATGCAATGTCACATGTAGGAGCTGGGTACAAAATATGGGCAGGCAGCCCTCTGTCCCATATGTCAAAACAAAAGCCTGAAGAGGCCTGCTGGCTTTGAAGATTCACTTCAGCCCAGTATGGAACAAGCACTGGAGTAACGACGCTTGAAGCCATCTAATTATTATCTGTTAACAGAGATATTAGTTTCTGTAAAGGTCTGACGGCGGATGTTTGACTTGAGACGACAGGAAACACACATGTGCTACTAATAACATTGATGGTGAGTCACTTCTGGTAATTCTCCCAATAAACCATCACACTGCTAAACTAAGCCAACAAGAACATCTGACCATTTTTACAGCTGTATGAAAAAGCTGCAGGAAATAATTTTATTCTTTAGGTTTTACACTTTTAAGGCATGCATAAAATTAATCATTGAAACTGCTACAGTTTTATGCACATTTAGCATATAAGTTTTCCAATATTGCCAATAAAAATATGTGCAAAATCCTCATGAATATGTGTAGTGGTGTGAAAAAAGATTTGCCCACTTATAAGTTTATTTTGTTCTTGCTTTTTTGTCAGATGAACAACTTTTAAATATCAGAAATAACAAGAAAAAATACAAAATGCAGTTTTCAAATCTGGATTTCATTTATTAAGGGAAAACCAACAATAGCCTATGGGAAAAGTACTGCCCCCTTCATAAATCATGAATCAACCTTGATTTACCACATTTTTGGAAACTTTAGTTCAGTTTCACTTGCCAAATGTTACTGCCAAACCTATATTAAAAAAATCACCTAAATACAGCTTGCCTGACAACATAAAGTAGGCCAAAAAATTTCAAAAAGCAACACATTTTTCCCTGATTATAAGAAATTTTATAACAGATGAGAAACAAAGTTGCTGACATCCAGCACTCTGGAAAGGGTTGCAACACTGAACGGTGGTGAACCATCCTAGGTCTCTCAAAGTTTTTCCATGAGTATACACACTGCTCATAAATGAGCTCATAAAAGGTCAGTATTTGTGATTTAACAATATTAGAAAAAATGCTTACAAGGAAGAGTTTCAAGGCCAAAATCACTGGTGACCAAAAACACAAAGGCCCGTCTCACATTTCTCAAAAAACATCTTTGATGATCTCTAAGATTTGGGGGGAAATATTTTGTGGATGTATGAGACAAAATGAAACATTTTGTAAAATGTGTGTTCCATTAAATCTGGTCCAAAACTAATAGCATTTCATCACACCAGATGTCCGGGTGGTGGTAGTATTATGGTCTGGGACTGCTTTGCAGCTTCAATGACTTGCCTCAGTTTAAGAAACCATAAATTCTGCACCCGAACCGGAACATCCTGAAGGAGAATGTCCAGCCATTAGTTTGTGACATTGAGCTCAAGTAAAACTTGTTTATGCGGCAGGAGAATGATCTTCGGCACACCAGCAAGTCCACCTCTGAATGCCACAAAAAACTTCACTGAAGGTTTTGGATTGGTCTGGTCAAAGCCTGGACTTAAATCTGATTTAAGCTCCAATGTTGCTGAATTACGACAATTCTGAGAAGAAGAGTGAATCAAAGTTCCTCCACAGTGAGGAAAAACATTTATTCTCGGTTTTAACAAACCCCCTATTAGGTTTAGGGGGCAATTACTTTTTTACAGATTCATTTGGATAGCTTTTTCCCCTGAAATAAAAATAAATAAAATTTGAAAACTGCTTTTTGCATTTACCCAGGGTATCATGTCTGATATTAAAATGAGGTTTTTAATATCAGACATGATACCCTACATCTTAAACATCTGTAAGAAGGGAAAGACTTTTACAACCACTGTATTTACACGCAGACAGAAAACAAATGAAACGTTTAACCTCTGTAGAGAGAAAAGGGGTCTAATAGCCAAAAATTGTACTCATGTAGAGCTGAGATACCTCTTAGATTTTACTCAAGTAGAAGTAAAAAGTACAGTGCAGTAAAACTACAAGTACTTTTTTCCAAAAAGTTACACAAGTACAGTTAATGTAACTGAGTAAATGTAACTAGATACTACCCACTTCTGGTGGTGAGCACTTTTTACAGAGATAGTTTGATTCCTGTTGCTTCTACAAAGGAAGGGCAACAACTAATCAACACAAAGTTACTTCTAAGGTGTGTGGAAACATTTCAGTCTGGATGGCAATCTTTCCAGGATGAAGATGACTTTATGCAGTAGGAAAGAGAAGTCGTTGAATGGTGTAAGAAGACTAATACTTGGATAAATCATATACTGCAATTTCAACAGTCTAAAGGTCAAACAGCTTTATTCTAAGAAACACGAGAGGAGACCTGAGTGTGGAAAGGTGTTCATTTTTTATTCAACTCTAAAAAAAATCATGTATAGGTAACAGCTATGGCTGTTTATTACAACATTTGACCTTTGTAATGGAAAATACACAAACACATTAGTTTGACAAGATGTTAAATCATCCTGGTTAAACCTGTGTGAAATATCTCAGCAGTCAAGAAAAAGCTTTTGTACCAGCCATTCACAAGGTAAAGCTAATTGTCTGTGTTGTAGAACTAACAGGCCAAAGACCAAGCTGTTTCTGCTTCAAAGTTGGAAATTTCAATGTCTGAGGAAATAAATGCATATGATTATTAAGATGCAATAATGCAAAATAATGGGAATATATTTATCTGCATGATGTACTTACAAACACTCACACATTCACCAAAGGACTTTGTACAGTTCTGGGTGAAAGATTTAATAGGATAAATCTTCCTTAGGTTTTATATGTGAGGCAGCCATATTGGATTTTGAGGTCAGGGTTGGTAGGAAGCCTCTGACTTTCAAGATTGCCTAATGTTAATGTTTCCTTAAACTTAGAGACTTAAATTTCTGAGTAAAAAACAGAACTAATAATTAACTTGGATCCTTCAGTTATGCAGTGCTAATAGATCGCAGCTTTTTTTCTTCTTTTGTTTTTATGACCAAACACAACAAACTGACAAAGTCTAGTCCCACTGTTTTAACAGGTCTTTCAGTACTTGGACATTTTAGCATTTATTGCGCTTTAATAAAAGCGCAAATGCATCTCCACAGAGGCCGTGAAGCTGTATTTGTCCTCTTTGATTGGCTGCAGCTAAGACCTCCGGCCTCCAGATGGCGATATTGTGCGTCTGTCATGGATGTTGTTGCCGTGATGACGTCTAAAGCGGAAGCAGCTGTCAGACCTGTGCTCTCAGGTTGAAGATGAGGATGAAGAGTGAGCTTACGAGCTGAAATCTTTACACACAGAGGGTAAAAAGAGAGGATTTTAAGCCGGAGCGGACATGACGACGGTGTTTGTTACCGTCGGAACCACGCGCTTTGATGAGCTGATTGAGAGCGTCACTTCCTCTGAGGTCACGCAGGTGAGCAGGGGTCTTCATGTAGGTCAGGTAAGCAGCTGAATCCCATGTTTTATTACTGAAATGTTTTTCCCTCATAGATACTGAAGGCTCGGGGATACGGACGTCTGGTTCTTCAGGTCGGAAGAGGGACTTTGGTTCCAGATGCTGACAGCTGTGCAGACCTCAGCGTGGAGGCTTTTCGCTTCAAAGACTCCATAGCAGAGGACATGAGACGGGCTGATCTTGTCATCAGCCATGCAGGTAAATCAGGGGCGTTTCTATACATAAAGCTTTACCGGGGCCCAGCCCCCTCAACCCGTCATGCAAACCTTGTTTTAAAAAGCTTAGTTCTATGAAATATGTTATTCTAGCCAATGTACCTGACCGGCTTTATTTCTCTGTTTGTTGTTATTGCCGCTGCTGTACTGATTTACAAAAAAAAAAAAAACGATACCCTGAAGAAGCTGTGATAACTGGTCCTACTTCAGCACAGCATAAAAAATATACCACTGTTACACGACTGAGGAAAGTAGAAAACCTGACCATACACTAATCAGAGATTAATTAAAATACAATTTGTTTGTTTTTTCTTGCATAAACAGCCACTGAGCGTGAATTATATTATCGGTTTTGTTATTTTGTTTGTTCTTTGTTTATTTTGGCCAGCAGCTCAACAAGTAGCTTTTTCAATTTCTTCTTTTCAAAATGATTGGCAATTCATTTTAAATCTGTTGCTTTTTGCACGGCTACAGTTTGCATGAATTAAGCATGGCCAAATTTGATCACTAAATGCATGCATAATAACTTTGTTTAAATGTGGGCAGTTTCTGAATTATCATGAGATCTTGTTGAGATCCAGTCTCATTTTTAGGAAGGACCTGTTCACACAAAGAATGACACTAAAACATCACAGATGAGATGATGAATGCAAAAAACTCAAAAAGCAAAAACAGATGTTTATTGAACTTCCAAGTATCTGTAAAAGCTGTTTAAAATCTGAGAGAGGGATTAGATTGGAGAGTATCAGGTCCTTCCTGGATGAGACGGCACCATACGAGACTGTCTTTTTGTCCAGATCCTTATGGACAGGCGCAGGACGTGACTGCAGTGTTTATCGGATATGAACCTTGACAAGTAGGGATGGCGTATTGATTTTCATCAATGTAGAGAGTGCATGGATGCGCAAGAGGTTTATGTCTGGTTATGAACCATAAAGCACTGTGGCAGACGGTGTTCAACAGATTCAGATAGCTGACACATGGTTTCATGTGAAATAATGATGAGCTGTAGCATCTGAAAACCTCACAAACTCTTCTTAAATAAACCTCATAAAAAACAATGTAGGTCTTTAAGAGTGAAGAAAGAAAAGTGTGAATATATATTATAAGCACGCTTATGAATATATTTCAGAGTATGAATAAGTTCACACTCAAGAAAAAGGAGTGAAACATCTGGAAGGGGTGTAGTTGCAGGAAACTGGTGATTCCATGATAAATGGTCAATGTATGTCTGTATGACTATATGTGTTTCTAGTCTTAATAACCACTTTACATCATACAAATAGAAGCACATATTTATACAGATTCACACACTGGTATGCAGAATCACTGGGCAACATGGGGTCCAGTGTTTTGCCCAAGGACATTTCGACATGTTGCAGATTTTGGGGGGGCTGGAATCGAACTCTCAACCTCCTGACTGATTATTGTAGCAGAGGAAAATCTTATTAGGAGAACAAATGTTGTATTTAGACTGAGCCGATTGACTCCAAACTGGCCAAAAGATCCAGTGAATGAACTTTTTTGCTTTTTATCATAAACATTTATGTGTTGTTTTGTAGTTTCAAAAATAATAAAATGCCCACTTCTAGTCCACACTGTGGCGGGCTTGCTCTTCCTTGATTTAGTGTGTCTGCTCAGGTTTGCAGAGGCAGATTTGGGGTTTTTTAACTGTGAACTGGTGCTTTTAGGGGGTTAATATTAAACATCTATGCAGAACAGGCATGCAGTCACACCTGAAGCAGGTCTTGTTGGAGTCTTTGTCTCTGTCGCAGTCTGAAAACCAGACAGAAATAACAAAGATGAGGTGCTTTAGGTATAATTCTTTTAGCAACAGGCCTATATAATTTATACTGCACATATAAACCTGTATAATAGGACGGTAATAGTATGTGAAAGCCTGATCTATAGGTTGTAATTCATTATTGATTTGTGTTTTGCACTCTGTGAAAATAAAGCAAATAACGTAAAGTAAAAGAGATAGACTCACTTTTTTTTTTTTTTCTTTAAAATTTCCCTTCAGGTGCAGGAAGTTGTCTGGAGGCTCTCAGTGCCGGTAAACCTCTGCTGGTTGTAGTCAACGACAAACTGATGGACAACCACCAGCTGGAGCTGGCCCGGCAGCTGCACATGGACGACCACCTGTTGTACTGTACATGCTGGTATGTTTGTCTCACACGCCTGCCCGTAGCGTAGCAATGTGAAGCTGACCGACTCTAATGGTGTGTTCTTATGTTTGTTCAGCACTCTGGCAGAAACCCTGAAGAACATGGACCTCTCTGTACTGCAGCCATTTCCACCTGGACAGCCAAAGAACTTTGCAAACTTTCTAGACAAAGCGCTCGGGGTGAAATGACATTTTAACTCCACAAAGCTGCTAATTATGTTACACATAAAAGTGCTGATTCTTTGTTGCGAATGAACATGACTTTGTACGCAATTAAAACGAGTGCTTATATTTTAATGAAATATATTATATATCGGACATCAGCTCCCTGTGAATGTTCTGTTATTTTATATTTATATCAATTTAAGCTTTAGTAGAACTTTACAGTGAAATACTTCCCCAGACTGAGGTCTTTGTGACACAGGTTTGCAAACATTGTTTGAGTAAAGCCCAGTAGCCTGTTTAAGTACAGCAGTAAGACTAATCCCCACCTGTAAGGTAAAGCTTTTAGATCTTTTTATACTTCACACATTTTCTTATTGAGAGTAAACCTCTACGGCTGATTTGATAAATAAAGAAGGTCAGGTCTAATGACAACACCTTTAGACTAAATAACCTCTGGCATCCTTTTTTGTGAAATGGTTAGCTTCTGTTGCTTGATAGTAAAATTGAGACGGTTTATCCCCAAAAAGGCTTTTGGTTGAAGACTTGAGAAAACATATTCTCAGCAAATTATTTTTATTTTCTCTGTACATCGGGAGCCAGTCAGTCTTTTCTCAGGACAGACATCGGATCTGCCTTTGCTTGTAGTTCAGCCATTTTTCATTCATCTAATTTGATTTCTTTCATTGGAACCCTATTCCTACGAAAGCCTGTCTGCTGTCCTTTTAACTATAACCTAATTTTCTCCCAGGGGACAAGTCTAATATAATATAAAATGCCATTTTGCTAATCTAAGTGACACTGTGTACAGCTTTATGAATATCAATGATTTTATTTGGATAGTGTTTAAAATCTTCCGGAAGCTTGGCAAAAAGTATGTTTAGTACAAATAAAGCTTGAGACATTTCCTGCATCCCATAGAGGTACGGTACCGACAGCGCCTCACCCCGATACCTCTGAATAAAATCCAGTGCCACCAACAACCTTTAAAAAAAAAAAAATCACATAATCAGTAAATAACACCCAAGTGTATGTAACCTGATCTCAGTATAAATGCCACCCACACTGGCAGTCTGGGCAAGGAGATGAGTAACTCAATCTGTAGGAGCTGCAGAGCTCCACAGCTCAGGTGGGAGAACATGTTAACAGAAGAGCTCTTAGTTATGCACTCCACAAATGTGGCATTTATGGAAGAGTGGCAAGAAGAAAGCCATATCAAGTCCTCTCTTTAGTTTGCCACAAGCCATGTAGTGAACACAGCAAGTGTGGAAGAATGTGCTATGGTCAGATGGGCCCAGAAACTTTAAAGTTCTGCCCTACATGTAAACCCCAATGTGTAGCAGAAAACTAAAACTGCACATTAACCTGCATACAGCATCCCCATGGTGATACATGGTGGTGGCAGCATCATGCTGTGGGGATGCTGGTCCGAGCCGACGGGAAGAAGGATAGAGCTAAACACAATCCTGTTAGAGGCAGCTGGAGAGGTTCTCCTTCCTGCAGGACGATGACCCTAAACATGCAGCCAGAGCTGCAGTTGAATGGTTTAGATCAAAATAACAGTTAATTATTAGGATGATAGGAATCTGGCAAGAGTTGATTGAACATTGATGCCCAGTTGCTCTCCATCCAACCAAACTCAGCTTTTGCTGCTTTGCAAAGAAGAATGGGGAAAAGTTTCCCTCTAGATGTAAAATGCTGGTTGAGAAATACTTCAAAAGACTTGAAGCTGTAGCTGAGATTTTATTTCCTAAATATCACATAAAATTACCCCTAAAAAAATACATTGAAGTTTTTGACTGTAATGTGACAAAGAGTGAACAAGTCAAATAAATACTTTTAAAGGGGACTGTTTACTTGCCAGAAAGCTGAGTGGGGTTTTAAATGCTGATTATCATGTTCTTCCAGAACAACTCAATCCTCCTCCAGTCAAGAGCAGATACTAATGTTCAGCTTTGATCTAGAATTATATTTAATAACTTCATTTGTTTTATTTCAAAATACAGCAAGTAGATAAAGCATTTTATGATATTTCCCAAACTCAGGAGTCTTATAATATGTTAACCTCTAACAGGTTGGTGTCAAAACACGGCTGAGTGAAAAGCTGCACGTACTGTAGTTTGCCCCTTCGACCTATAAACAGTGAAAACCACAACAGGAAACATTTTTGTCTGCTGTGCTACAGAGATGTCAGATGCACAAACATTGATCTGAGCAAAACTTTTACTTTTAATCAGTTATTTTAATGATAAAACGCTTTTAATAAGTGACCACTAACAAACCTTCTAAAACTATTGTACAAGAGGAATAAAGCAGAAAGACTGACAGGTTTCCCTCACAGGAAAGTCCCTTTTGTGCTGTTGCCAGCTGAATTTCAGAGGAACAGGATTTGCTGCAATTCAAGAATGTGCAGCTTTCTTCAGTTCCTTTCTTCAGACAAATGTGTCACAGCTTACAGAAATCCGATGTGGTTAAACTGTAAATTTGTTCATTTTTACTGCCTTAAATCGAGTACAAATATGGAGTCAGTTCAGAAAGGACTGATAAATACCTCTGAATTACGTTTAAAAAGGATGGTTCTCCAAAAAAAAAATGACAATGCTGGTTTTACACTTTTAATTCTCTGCATTTCATTATGTCCACTAAATATGGTTTAGATAGTGAGCAGTGTATGTCACTTCATTATAAAACATGTTTGGCCTGGCAGCAGCCTTGTTTTTCCTTGATTTAGTCTGGTTTAGACTGGTCCTGTCTGACACACAATATGATTCACATGATGTTTGTTAATCAAATTGGAATGACACAAACAAGTGTCTCGCTCTGACGCCATGTGCAAGCAGCTCTAATGTGTATGCAACGCATTATTTGATGCTTTCCCTTAGTAGAAAGATCTTCTTTTAACCGTAACACATCCAGAAGATACTTCTGTTGCAATTTGAGCAAAATCATGGCAGCTAATATTAAACGAATAGTTCAGGATTTTTGAAGTGAGGCCCTGCGAAAATGTTTTAAGTATTTCATATCTTACCTGCTGTGGATAATTCTTGTGGTCTCTTGATTTAGTATAAATCTAGATTATTTGTTCCAAGAGACTGAAGCTAACAGGGAGGCATATGGGGGCGTATGCTGTCTTTAAACAACTTCAATCTCAAAGAGTCACGACGGTTTATGCGATTGGTGTTTTGTTTTTTTTTAACTGTAATTTACAAAAAATGTGATGAATACTGAATACACGGGAAATGTAGATAGGAGGTGGTGCGCCATCAGTACCCTACCTACATAAAACACATACTGAAAACAAAACATGTAAAACAGTTTCTAGTAGGACTATCTGATATAAATTTAAAGCAATGTAAAAATCTGTCAAAACAACATTCTCTTAAATGGCTATGTTTTTTTTTTTTTACAATGCTTTCATATTAATCGGTTACGCTGTCTGAAAATGCTTTACTTATTCTGTTTGCAGTAAGTGTTTTCACTTAGGAAGGTTCTTAGTGTTGCCCCGCCTCCTACCTTTAGAGGAAGTCTGCAACTTTTAGATGCATTCCTGCTCCAACACACCTGAATCAAATGGCTGAATTCCTTCCTCAGCATTCAGTCATTCAGCTCTGTTGGGGCCTGGTATAAACCCAGTCATTTAATTCCGGTGTGTTGGTGCAGGAATGCATCTAAAAGTTGCAGGATAGTAGCTCTGGAGGACCGGACTTGGGCACCCCTGCTTTAAATAAATAAATAAATAATTGGTGTAAATGCTCTTCCATTGGGAATGTGACGACAATTTAGGATTTCATAAACTGTGCTCACGTAAGCTGCTCTGATATTTTTGAGATTGGAGTTGTCTTAATGTGGCAGACGTCTGGTTTGGCGTCTCCCATGCTAGCTGTTAGCTTCTGGATTTGGGACCAAGTAATCTGGATTTTTACTAAATCAAGACACCAACAGAGTTATCTACATAACTCAGTTAGATTTTTTTTTCTATTAAATACATTTTTTTTTGTGAAATAGTATTTTTACCCGCTCAACGACTAAACAATATTTTAATAAAATGAACAAAGTAGTCTTGTTTTTTGAGCCTGTAAATCACTAAAGATCCAAAACAAAAAAGGCTCTGGCACTTTGCCTAATTACAACTTCCTGAATTTATTGGGATCGATTGCTTTTATCTTTATTGGTCTAAAAAATATTTTTAGTCTATTTACTTGCTGTATTTTGCCAAGTTTAATGAAGGGCTTCACCCGAGCGTGTTTCTGAGTAAAAGTCCCTGGATGATTGTGGTGCTTTTATAATTAAATTAAAACAAAAGCACAAACCTGGCAAATAAAAGGCAAATACTTTGGGTTTAACCTGACAGTTTCCATTTTAAGAACAATCTACAACAGTGAAAATCGTGTTCTAACAATAAAGAAATAAAGAATTCTCCATCAACCACCTGATGACCACAACGGGTATACAAAACACGTGTACAGTAAATATCAGGCAACAATCATGACTATAATCAGCAACAAATGATTCAAATCCACCACAAAGTCATGCAATGTTTGGAACAATCTTTACTGGAAACTTGTAAACAGTAAAGGCATGTGGAGCAAACCAAAACAAGAAGTAAAACTATTTCAAATGCAAAACAAATTGAACAATTCTCGAATCGGATTCACAAGCTTCTCAAAATAATATATAAGGGCTGCAAATGGCCCACAGGGCCCTCTTTGGACACCATTGCATTTACTACTTAGTACCTTGTAACAGAACCTCACATGAAAAATCCTGAATTATCCCTTTAAGGCCGATTAGTATGTGACAAGCCACTGGGACACAGCTCTGCAAAGCAAGGGAGTGCTACCTGCTTTCTGCCCGGACCCTACCCAGTCAGCAAGGAGCAAGCAGAGGCAAGTAAACCAGCTGCTTTTCTGAGTGGTTATGTCCCCAAGTTCCACCGGCAAAACACTGACCAGGCAGAAACTGTCCTTATGTGTCCTTAGTGGTCTGGTCTACAACCTGCTCCCTGTGGAAGGACAGAATGTTCCTTAAAAAGGTTAAAATTTATTTAAATTATCATTCAGATACTTTCATTTGCACGCAGCCTCGTATAATTTACCCTCAATTTATAAAAACAGGTCTTGTGTTCAAACATGTATGGCTAAAACAACTATGATATCAGTCTTGAACTTTGCCTTGCTTAAGATACAGAGGAGCAAGGCCTGGTTCCAGAAGGTTCCAGATTAGCATATTCATAGGTCAGTTACTGAATAACAAAGATGGTCAGGTCCTAGGGCATTTCGTGGCCAAATTGTTATTTGTTTTTCCTCCAAAACATTAGTAAAAAAAGGAAATTCTGAGCAATTGTTAAAAGAAGTAATGTCTTCTAGAAGGAAACTTGATGATCTGAAGGTCTTGAAGAGCATTTATTAAAAATGTTTGTCTCATAACTTTCTGTCGTTGGAGGACTAAAGGTGATTCTAAAAATACAATGTTTGTTACTGTGTGAAATTATAAAACACCATAGAAGTAAGTAATTGTAAGCCGTTTATTAAACCTGTTTTTTCCGTTTTCTGTAAGCGTCTTTACATTTCTGAAGTATAAAAAGAAAGACATTTTTATATAGAAATTTAATTTAAAATTGATGCTGGAACAGCCATTTCATTGTTACAGCTGCTTAATTACCATCAGAGATGACCGTCAATGCAACTAATGGATCCAAAGGTTGTGACTTCTCTGAAAACTATTTGATTTGAACCGGTTGAGACAGCTTGGCTTCTGGAAACAACACAGATGGTTCTTTCATCAAAACAAGCAAGGACTGACCAAATGCACAAGATTAGTAACAACTGGGCCAAGAACATCACTTCCGGCAGGTCAACAGTGGATATCACATGAAAAGTAGAGCTGCAAAGGAACCTTGTTTGCTTAGTTTTTCTTCAAGACACAACATGCTTCTGATCCTGTTTTTTATCGTAATATAGTAAATATAATAATCTATAGTTAGATTCAGTAATCAATGGTCAATACATACATGCATTCACCCTTCTGTGGAGGTTTTCCCCAAGGTTTGTTTTGGGTGTAGAGATTTAAGGTGTTGGCTCTAGTTTAAATTCTTCCACACCTACAAGACAGGCTAAAGTTTAAAGCACTCACTGTCTAAATATAATTATATGTTGCAGGCGAAAGCCCCTCCTACATGTTTTGGTCAGTTTACTGGTCACGGGTCACACCCAACTGTACAATGTTTGTCTATGTTTATCTAAAGAAGGAGTAGTCTGAGCAAAGGCTTGAAAATTTAAAATACTCATAAAATAACCTTTGTTGAAAGCTGAGGACAAAGCTTTTAAAGACAAGGGCATTTAAAATGTGTATATCATATTTATATACATCTTTTCTTTTTTACCGAAGACAAATGTACTAATAGCAAAGTCTCCAGCTCTGAGTTCAGAAAGTGAAGATTTACATTATTTATCTAGTGAGAAAAGCTTAAAATAAATGATGTCTGGGTTTGGTAGCTTGGGGATCTAACAAACTGACACCCTATATACATATTTAAAGGTGCTTAGTGGTGGGCGCAGTTAGAAATGAAAAATGATGACAGAGATGTAATTTAAAACTTGTTTTGTTTCAGATGTAATTTCCACCCTAATTCTGACCAGCATTACCTTGATACCCAAACAGCTCTCACAGTAAAACCTTATATCAGGGAGCTGCGCAGCAATTGTGCAGGTCTCACCTTTCCCCTGAAATTCATTCTAGATTTACACCTGAGGGTTTAACTGCATTACAATTATACAGCTGTCAAATCATTGCTCTGTCACGCCATTCAAACCCTAAAAGTCCCAAATATCGCTTCAAGCTAATGCCTCACTTGTCAGGGTTGGAAGGGAAGCTGAAAAATTGACACTACAACCTCTCCAGCCAAATTTTCCCTCCTTCATTTGGCTCAGACACGGAGAAAAGAAACAGTGCTGCTACAGCACGTTTTTGGTGAAATAAAGTATTTTCTTACTTGATAAACCTTATGCTCATAAATATTACCTGCTGTCGCCTCTGTGCTCTGGCTGTTTACTACCTGTTCGAGCTAACTGTCCTAGCCAACACATAAACTGTGTAGTGTAATTCTAGTTTCTAGTTATTTTGTTCTGCAAGCACCGCCTACAGATGATGTTAGTGTTTTCTGTGGTTTTTAAGCTTTTTGATAATTTTGTGGCCATATCTGCTGTGCCTGAAAGCAACTCTCCTCCTAATCTCTGTCCAGCAAAAACAAACAAGTGCCAGCATCTGAGTCAAACTAGTACAGCCGCTTTAATGTAATTAGCAAAACCTAAAAATAGTGCTTTTCTTGGGGGAGATATTAGATTAGGGGCCTCAGTAGATTGGATAGGAAACAAAATAAATATCTACAGATAGGTGTGTTCAAGCCTTTTTATATAAAGGTTAGCTTTAACAATGTAAACATGCCCAGTGATTTAGGTCAATCCTAATGCAAAGTCATAATATCACAGTTTAAGACAGTAGCTGTTGACAACATAAAACCTTGCTGAACTTTGGACTTGGGTGTCCTAAAACTACCATCTATTATAAATATTGTACCTGGTATCTGTTTGGGTTTAGGGGTTTCGTGCTCTTTGTAATCCAGTTTCATTCTACACTTTTCTGCGTTTAGTTTAAAGTAGGCTTTCTTTATGCATTTGAAATAGTTTTACTTCTTGTTTCGGTTTGCTCCACATGCCTTTACTGTTAAGCAGAAGGCTCCAAATCAGTTTCCAGTAAAGATTGTTCAGTGCATTGCATCACTTTGTGGTTTATCTAAATATTTTATTGCTGATTATGGTCCTAATTGTTGCCTGATTTTTACTGTAGACATTTGTTTGTTTTTTTTGTCCAATTTTAAAGTGATTGTGTGGTTTATTTAACATTTTCTGTGCCTATTTTTGCATTCTTAGGAACTATTATGAGAATCTGTTGTTTGTAGCTTCTTTTAGCTTGTGGTTTGTTAAATAATGTCGGTTTTCTTGGACATATTATGGTAAAGTCTTGTGACCGAGAAAATCCCCTGTACTGTGTGTTTCTAATCCACAGCTTCCTATCCAGCATTTGGGTAAGTGGATGTTTAACTGTGTTTTGGCATCTCATATCCATCTTAGTTCAACATCCATAACACCTAAAATTGTCAAATCTGGAATGGGTTATCCTAAATACAGCCAAATACAGTCTATTTAAACTACAACTTATGATGTTTGAAATATTTTACATTTCTTTCCCACCTCATATCAGACCCAGTTCAAAACCCACAAATGTTACAATGTTCAAACCTGGCCTGGGTTGTTTTTCACTGGATATGGATATTTTATTTAATTTTTTTACAATATAGCATGTGATCTGTCACACCTGTACTCCATTTGTGAAGATTCAGAATCAGCACATTCCTACATTAGATCAGATCGATAAAGGAAGCACCGTATAAACAGGTAGGTCAAAGCTAGTCAAGTTAACATGGGGGCAGGTAACCAAAGGGTACCAACAATGAAACAATGAAAAGACTGATTTTTTTTATTTTGTTTTTTGCAACCCAGCACTCACAATAGCAATCCAAAGTTATGATAAGATAAGATTCCATTACAAGTCATTATAGACAGCAGTTTGGGAAGTTTATTTATGTAGCACATTTCAGCAACAAGACAATTCAAAGTGCTTTATATGATGACCAACATAGAAAAGTACATTGCAAGTGGCATGATAAAGGAAAGTAAAGAAAATAAAAGTTGGACCACAGATTAAAATTAATGATTTCAACTTTTTTTTTTTTTAAATCATAAGACTAAACGAATCCCCTGCAGGAAAATGTTATTATTGAACCCATAAAATGGGTTAAATAGCCTAAGTTATTTACAGTATCTACGCCCCATTAGAAACAGAAGTCCTACTAAATGAATCCCAGTAATTTTTCTAAATATATTAACATACCAGGTTTAACCAACACTAAACATAAATACCTAAAACAAAATGTGATATATGAAATGTTTATCATTCAGTCATTCATCTTCTATACCGCTTGTTCCATAGTGGGTCATAGGGGAGCTGGTTCCTATCTCCAGCAGTGTACGGGGGAGAGGCAGGGTACACCCTGGACAGGTCGCCAATCCTTCGCAGGGCAACACAGAGACATTCAGCCATACACACACCAATTAACCTAACAGTCATGTTTTTGGACTGTGGGGGGAAGCCGGAGTACCTGGAACTAAACCCACTCAAGACTGTGGAGATGGTGGTGGACTTTCGGAAAACACCACCTCCATACACCCCCCTCACCATCCTCAACAACACCGTGTCGGCTGTGGATCACTTCAGGTTCTTAGGAACCACCATCTCTGAGGACCTGAGATGGTCTTCACACATAGACACTGTTCGGAAGAAGGCCCAGCAGAGACTGTACTTCCTGAGGCGACTCAAGAAGTACAACCTTCCACAGGAGCTGCTGGTCATCTTCTACACTGCCATCATTCAGTCTGTCCTGTCTTCATCCATCTCAGTGTGGTTTGGTTCATCCACAAAACAGGACAGGTCCAGACTGCAACAAACAATCAGGACTGCAGAGAGAATCATCAGGGCTGACCTTCCCTCCATCCAAGACTTATACAGGTCTAGGGTCAGGAAAAGAGCTGCTAAAATCTCTGCAGACCCCACACACCCTGCACATAAACTGTTTACAGTTCTGCCTTCAGGCCGACGCTACAGAGCGCTGTTCACTAAAACCAGCCGCCACAGAGACAGTTTCTTCCCCCAGGCTGTTTCTCTGTTGAACATTCAATAAAATACAAAACAACAGCATACAGATGTTGCAAATGCACCTTTTTATTTATATATGTGTATATTGTACATTGTAAATATGTATATTCTGTAGTGCAAAAACAAAAACCAAAGAGCAAAGTGTACCGGAGTCAAATTCCTTGTTTGTATGTCCAAACTTGGCAATAAAGCTGATTCTGATTCTGGTGAGAACTTATGCATGCACGGGGAGAACATGCAAACTCTATGCAGAAAGACCCCCGGCTGGGAGTCGAACCCAGGACCTTCTTGCTGCGACCGTGCAACCATATTTGGTATTTTTGTCAAAACTCAAAACAGGGTCACATATCAGTTCTGTTGTGACATCTGGTTCCACCTTAGATCAGGTGCAGTCTAAACTTAGACTTGATTATTTTAAACACAGTTTCTGTTCTGTTTGTAAAAAAAAAACAAAAAATTCAAAATAGTAATTTTAATACTTTTTGTGCCTCTGGATGATTTTGGAGTTCTTCTACAGAAGCTCACCCCACTCATGCATGCCCTGCTCAAAGCTGGTAAAAATTTGACAGTCTGACCGAGTCCCTGCCTTGGCCTGGTTGCCTCTCCGCTGTTGTTTGCAGATGTTCATTAGCATTTAGATGTCCCCCTCAGGCTGGCAGCTCCGCCTCCTGCCCGATGATTGGTCGCACTGTTACTGGAGCTGTCAGCTCTGCTCTGGGAAGCTTTGCCTTCCTCTCAGTCCGGTGCTGCAGCTTCAATCAGGCGGACCAGGGGCCAGTGGCAGCAGCGCTCCTCTTTTGTTAGCAGCTCCGAGAGCAGCAGGAGTGACTCCAACCGGATCCATGCAGGAGAACACCGTTTTTGGAAAATGATCATCTGTACGAGTAAAATGGAGTACCCCTTAAGATCGCAGTGCAAGCGGGTCCAGAAACAGGTAAGCTGTGGTTATCTGGTGTTATTGCCCGTGTCGTGGATTAGTGGTGTTACTGAGGTCCGAACAAGTGTATGCTAGTTTGAGAAATGGATATTGTCCATTCATTTGTCTCTCTGTCGAGAGAACGGCGCCTCTCTTTAACGGTCGCTTTGAACAAAGCCTCCTTTTTCTTTCAGGTGTTAAATTACACATTTTAGCAGCTGGCAGTTGAAGTGAAAGTTAGTTTAGTTCATTTGTTTTTCAGGAAGGAAACTTTTAAACAAAGTATAAGACTGGATGCCGAAGTTGGCCTCCGATTCACACCCTCCGACGTAAGCTCTTGCTTAAAAGGCTATTTCACTTCATTTAGAGACTCTAGACTACCTTTGATCAGCTCTAGTTAAAAATCTAATATGCTTAGCATTAATATAACCTGGGCTGAATCATTCTACGGTAATTACAGAGTCTTCAAAACCCAGTTTATCATTTATGGCACATTTATTGGGTTTGTGAAAACAAAAAAGGGCTATTTCATGTTTTTTTTTAGCTTTAAGACCACATTAAATTAGGCAAAGCATGAAAACCATTAGTAATTTGATATTGCTATCGCTGTTATGGCCGATATTTAGCAATATTATATGTCATATATATCTCACTACCCTTTCAACACTGTGAAAAAACGACCACACCGCTGACATTGTTTCTCTGCTTTAAAAACCCTACACTCTTGCTCTGCATCACCATCACAGTCACACGCCTAAACAAATACATGGCCAACCCCCTCCAGAAACACAAACAGCAACAAGATGATAATAAATATCGGTTATTAATATTGGCCCAGTTTTACTCATCGGACCGATACCAATGCCAATATATCCCTACTTTTTTAAAAGTATTTGAACCAAATTAGATTGAGCTGAGTTCGGAAACCCCAATAGTTAAATGAATCAAACCTAGAAAAGTTTAAATAATTTAAAAAACACCGTTTATAATATGTAGGAAGCATATATTATGAATGTGAAACCACAAGAAATTATGACTTAAATGAGTCAAGCATAAAAGCCACAGTAAACAGACATATGAAAACTGAACTAGATTATTCTACACTAATCAGAGAGTATTTTAAAGTGTTTTTATTAATCATGAAACCTTTATTCTATCAGTGAATCTACAAAAAAATGCCATGGATGCCTTTTTAGCATGAAGGCCACATTAGATTCAGTCAACCATGAAAACCAGAAAAGTTAGACAAGTCAAACTTTCATCATCATCATTGATTGTATATTTAAAACAATTTTGTGGATTTTTGAAAACTTAAAATACAGAAAGTAACATTTCAGTGCTATTTAGTATTATGGCCAATTTAGGTCAAGGGGAAATTTTGATATAGCTAGAAAAGTCAAACCTATAATGCACTACAGCGATCAAATAAGTATTTAAAATTTAAAAAGTACATAGTTAGTGCTTTTTAGCATTAAGTTCACGTTTGATTAGGTCAAGTTTGAAAACCACAATAGCTAGGCAAGTGAGACAGAGACTGTATTATTCTAAAGTGTTCAAACACTTTCAAAACACAGTTTAAAGTGTGTAACCTTTATTATAATTTTAAACCAACAAAAGGAGCTTTTTTTATCGCGATAAGACCACGTTAGGTTGCGTCATGTGTGAAAACTGCGATATGTAGACTGGTCAGACCTGAACAGAATCATTCTGCATTGTGAAAACATCAAAAACATTTCATTTTAAAGCTTTTTGGCAATATGACCAACGTAGATGAGTTCCTTCTTGAAAACTTCAGTATTTAAACAGGTCAGAGCATAAGTGGATTATTCTACATTGAATACAGATTCCTTAAAACGCAATTCATGGCCGTCCATGTTGATCTACACACCAACAAAGCAAGGAAATTTTGCATTTTTTTGTGTTCTTAAAAACAAAATTAACGTTTCTCATAACACAGACTGCATTTTAAAGAATCTTTACTCAATGCTTAAAAGTTCATTTCAGTTTCGACCAGTTTAAATGGCTCAAAAACTGAATTATAAAAGATTAAAGGCAGTCAATGCTTCGTTAAAGTTGTGAGATGGCCCTTTACTGTCATTCCCGAACCGTAAGCCAACTTCGGCGCCGTGAGAGGCAGTAATGTTAACTGTAACGGCTGCAGTTTGCTAGCGCTAGCAAACGAAAATAGCCGAACCAAACTCCTGACGTGAACATTTATCGCTGGGGAAATGGGTCACAAACTTAAATTTAAGTCTTAAAGTGTCAGCTTGATATTTATTTGGTTTATCCACCGTTCAAGTGGTTTCCATCTCCAGCCGTTTAAATGTCACGTAAAGCTCGAACCGTCGGCGTTGGTACGTTAACTCGGAGAGTTGAGCTAAAAACGGCTTTTTTGGTGGTTGTTGTTGAAGAAAAGCAGGTCTGGGATGTTGGGATTCGCTTCGACATAACCGGACAAAGGCAGAAACGTCTCCACTGCTTTTCTTTTATTCTCAGTGACCGGCATCACTGGGTCATTTTAAAATATCAGGCCGGGTATATTTTATGTTTTATCTCGCTGGAGATGAGCGAGTAACGGCTGAGGACGTTTGTATGTGGAGGAAGCTGCAGGTGAGGGTGACATCATCTGAGGATTTGAGGAGAAAAGGTGTTTTAGTGTGGTGTGAAGTAATGCAGTGGCATTCAATTACTCCTGTTTTGAATGCACAAGCAAAAATAATGTAATACTTTTGCTAATCCACGCTAACAGATATTCTTCTGTTTTTTTCAACCCGCTTGCAGCCCTTCTGAGCGTCCTTAATGTGCTGTTTTTCGCCTGAACTGGACTGCCAATCAAAGTTGTTTTTCTCCTTTTACTGTTGTTTTCCACTTTGCAACAGAAAGGGGGCGCTGTGCCGAATGCAGTCCAACAAAGACATGTTTTGCTGCAGATTGTGGAGACCAGAAATGGAATAAAACAGACAGTAATGTCAGCTGCAATTCTGCGTTCAGGTCAAGCATGTGCAGCTTTTTCACAACTTTCATATGTCCTTATAGTTTTCATATCGAGGACACACCATTGCAGTTTCTGAGAGTGATTTTAAGACGTCTCCTCGCTTGTTGAGGAATAAATAGCAATAACTGTGAGCTTTTATCAGTGAAAGTGCCCTTGCCCTACCTGTCTGTTTTGTTTGAGTCAGATCTAAACACTCAGATGTATGTGGGCTTTTGTAGTTCTTTGTCCTTCCCCTCCACCCCTGCTCTGTGCAAACCGCTCTGGGCTGCAGCTGGGTTGTTTTGCATTACTCCTTGAGTTCAAGTTGCAGAGCCAAAATCGGTCCCCTCTGCTTGTTTCCGGCGAGGGGGGGGTGTTAATGGTTTCTGGACACAAGCAACTGATAAGGATGGACCCCCTTTTCAGGATCAGTCAGAATGCAGGTTGAATGCCCCCCCCCCCCATACAGACAGCTTGCATCATTCCCCCACTACTTTGTATGTCATCTTGGACCCTTGCTCCACTTGATATTGCTGCTTGTACAGTGCTGCTGTTTTTCTGCCAGCGATCAAAGCCTGTCTTTGTCTGCATTTACCTATCCGCCCCTCAGTGACGTCACCCATGTTTTTCATTTTATCTCTTCCTCATGCTCCCTCTCCGATCAACGCAGTGTTATTAAAAAGTATCTGCCCCCTTGCAGACTTTGCCTTTTTGCCAAACCTAAATATTTAAGATCATCAAACAAATCAGACACAACAACAGTACAAACAGGCAGCAGTTTTTCGAAAACAAAAAGGGGAAATGGCTACCTAAACCAACCTCGCCCCATGATTATTCACGTTTTTCAGAAAAGCTTTGTTCAGTTTGACTGCCTACCGTAGAAATTCAATTAAATGGAAGCTGTCTGACAACACGAAGTAGGCTAAAATGTCTAAAAAAGTGGCACAGCAAGGCCTGATCTAAAGAAACTGAAGAACAGGTGAGAAATTAGGTCAACAACTATTAGTCTGGAAAGGGTTACAAATAAATGTCTAAGGCTGTGGGACTCTCAAACCCTGGTTAGAGCCATTATCCACAAAATGAGAGAACATGGAACAGACCTTCCCAGCAGCAAACCCACGAGGTCACAGACGAACCTAGAACAACATCTAAAACACTGCAGGTTTTACTTGCCTCAGTCAAGTCAGCCACAAAACACAACATTTCTGTAGAAAACACTAACAATCCAACATGGTGGCGGTAGTGTGATGGTCTGGGGCTGCTTTGGGAGATAAAGGACTTGCTTTGAGTGATGGAATCATGATTTGTCTACTAAAAAATCCTGCCAACTTTTAATGATCTGAAGATCTGCTCAAGCCTGGGTTATGCAGCAGGATAATGTTCCGAAGCACACCAGCAAATCCACCTCTGAATGGTGCAATAAAACAAAAAGGATAAAAATATTCTAGTCAAAGTGCAGAGCTGAGGTATTTCCTTAAACAGACGGTCCCTGCTTTCAAAACCCTCCAGTGTGACTAAATTAAAGCAATTCTGCAGAGAAGAGTGGGCCAAAGTTCCTCCACAGTGAGGGACTTTTTAAAAGGCTCATAACCAGTTTTTAATTGTGGCTAGTTGTTGCCTTCAAGGGCCACAAAGACAAGTATTCAGTTTATTTAGCAGTTGGTTTGGATAACTTTTTTTCCCCACTTAAATCATCATTTAAAAATGGATTTACTCAGGTCATCTTTGTCTGATATTAAAATTAGTTTGATGCCAAACATTTGGGACAAAAACAGCCAAGACAAAAAATCTGTAAGGGAACAAATCCTTTTTTTCACAGCACTTTACAAATGATCTCTTGAAAGCTAGGAAGATGGTCTAGTGGAATTTCTGCAGATAAACTTCAAGTTTGAAAGCCAGCTGAAATCTGACTACACCAGGACTCCAATATAAACACTTCATCACTCTGATTGCTGATCAGTTATTTCTGGCTGAATTATAACACATATAATTAGGTTTGGTAACCAATGTGTGTTTTGTAATGCCACACACAGCTGCATAGATGATCTTTCCTTGTTGTTTTATACAGCCTCCCACACATGGTTCTCAACATTTGTTTCTTATGTGGGTGTTTTTGTTTCATGTAGGTAGGCAGGCAGTAAGAAGTGCATGTCCTGATCAAGAAGCCTGGCTTGTTTACATGTAAAAAAGACGAAGCTGTTTTTTGAAAACGGCCTTTTAAAGCTTCTCTAAAATCCAAAACTCCTGTCATATAAGAATGATTTTATTGAAAGTCTATTCCAAATGGGTAACCGAACTTTTCATTTTGCTATTGTCAGCAGACATATGTTGTTTAAGAGGTAGGATGTGTCATTTCCTTCTGCGTGAATGCTCAACTTTACTGTAGTTCCTGTTTCAGTTTGACTTCTCTGTCAGATTTTGTCCAGACATGTCTAAAATTGCAAAAAACTTCCATTTCCTAATCAGTTGCGTGGGATGCCAGTGATGACAAAGACCATCTACTACCTTGACGCAAGAACAAGTGTCAACACTTATTTTATTTCTCCGTCACATGTTAACATTTTGACTACAGGCTCTGGTATTTAGACCATTTGTTGTTTTTAGTTGGTATTTTTTTGTCAACAACCACCGTTCTGAGGAGACCTCTGTAAGGCTCTATGAGGTGGCCGGAATGAGTAGAGGTCACAGTCTGAAACTGCAGCTTTTAGTTCAAGTCATTTATTGAACATAAATTGTTCTCCCATCTCCACTGTATCAGGTGCACCAGTGGGAAGTTGGTTGACTTTCGTTTATTCCCAACTTCTTCAGGGCAACAGAAGCATTGAAACTTTCTACAGTAGTTTGCATTTGCTCTTGTCTTTCCTTTTAAAGTTCACTGTCCTCCAAAGGTACCCTTGAATGTGCAGATCCATAAAAGTCCTACTTTTGCATTACAGCTATAAACCTGGATGTATTTTATTAAGGTTTTATGTGATAGAAAAACAGAAATAACTAACTGAAAGATTTCAGTGGTCTATAAATCAATCCCAGAATGAAGGCAGCTGTTGATCTGTGAAGGCCTCGTTGGTTTGTTGGAGAACATAAGTGAACAAACGGCATCATGAAGACCAAGGAACACAGCAAATGGGTCAGAGATTAAATTGTGGGTAATTTAAAGCAGTTCTATTATAGAACTATATCCCAAGGCTTGGACATGTCGTGTAGCATGAGCCAAATACGGAATGAGTAAAGCGTATGGTAACTATGGAGGAGCTGCAGAGACCTGTAGCTCAGGTGTGAGAATCTGACTGAGCTTGAGCTATGTTCCAAAAAGGAATGGGTTGCAGTCTCAGCCTCTGAATGTGTGAAACTGTTAAAGACATACCTCAAAACACCGGCGGCTGTAATTGTAGTAAATAGTGGTTCAACAAAATATCCACTCTGGGGGCCTGTATACAAACACACCTTTCAGATTTTTTTATTTTTTTTTTTGGAAAACCATGGATCTAATCACTAAACACTGCAACCTGAGCTTTTTCTACCATGAGAGAGGGGACATATAAATAGACATGTGCTTTCCGACATGTTAAGTTGTGAAATGGCATGAGGCAAGTCTGAAATGCTGCTTGATGCAACACTGTTTCTTTCAGTGATTTGACCCGCTAGTGCTCCGTGGAGCAGTAACCTAGATTCTGCAGCTAGACGTGCTAATCAGTAGCGCTTGTGTTTGAGGAAAAACAGCCGTGTGAATGTACACTTGTAGGTCTTTGATTGGCAGCCACCTGTGCACCCCACATTCCCCTCCTACACTATTTCTTATGGGTGCTGACAGACTGGAGAAGGTCAGGGTCTGTGCCTGACCATGTTTCATTTAGCACCAAGCCCCCCCTCCCTGGTTACTTTGCTTTGTATAAAACTATAAGATTAAGGAGAGGTGCATAAGGATGGAGTTGTTTAACGTGTCCTTTAAGATCAGAGCTGGGAATATATAGGTCATGAGGTGGAGCTTACTGCAGGATCAGGCAGGAACCATCATCCCCTCCCCTGCAAGGAGAAGTGAAATACCACATGGAGCTTTTAGCCAGATAAACAAGCTGCTGAATACTAAAGAGCCATACGGCGCTAAGGTGAAAAAACAAGCTCTGTTAGTCTCTGTTCTCTCCGGTTGTCCTACATACAGAGCTGGAAAAAATATTTGTCACTTTACAGATTTCTCCTGGTTTTGCTTTTTTTCCCACTTAAATATTTCATAACATCAAACTAATTTTTATATCGGTCAAAGATAACTTGAGTAAATACAAAATACTTTTTTCCAATTATTTCATTCATCAGGGGAAGAAAGCAATCGAAACCAACCAGGCCCTGTGTGCAAAAAGTAATCACCCCCTAAGCCCAGTAAGTGATGCCACCCAGCTGCCATCAAGCGTTTGTAACGATTCAGCCATACTGGAGGGTTTCTGAGCATTAACAGATGATTAAGATCACGCCCCAGCATCTTAGCTGGATTTAAGTCAAGACTTTGACTAGGCCACTTCTAAACCTTTATTTTTTTCTTTTGTCCTGCTGCATAACCCAGGTGAGATTGGGCTTCAGGTCACAAAACAAAAGCCAGACTTTCTCCATCAGGATTTTCTCATAGAGAACTGGATTCATGGTTCCATCACTTTGATCAATTTTATGACTTCCCGGATGAGTCGTCTATGTGCTCTTGTAGTAATTGTGGTCCAGCCATTCCTGGGAAGGTTGAACTGTGTTCAATGTTTTCTCCATTTGTGGATAATGGCTCTCACTGTGGTTCACTGGAGTCCAAAAACCTTAACAAAGGCTCTCAAACCACTTCTAGACCGAGGGATGTCAGGGACTTCGTTTCTTAACTGGTTTTGAAATGTTTTAGATGGGGCATGAGATCTTATAGCCTACTTCATGTTGTCATACAGGCTCTATTTAAATGATTTCTTGATTCATGTCTGGTATTTATCAGGCCTGGGTCTGACTACAGAAACTGAATTCAGTTGTCATTCACAGTTAATTCTGAATTTAACAAAGGTGGAGATTTGTTTTGCACACTGGGCCAGGTTGGGTTGGATAGCTTTATAATAAATACATTGTATTTACTCAGGTTGTTTTATTTGATATTAAAATTAGTTTGATCTGAAACATTTTAGTGTGTCAGAAAATCAAAAACAGAAGAGATCTGTAAGGGGGAGAACTGTTGGAGCTGATGTGTCTGCTCGGACACTAACATCCAAGTTTCTACATTTGAAGATGAAGCGAATCATTTGGCCTGGATCCCACACAGAGGAACTGAATCCGAACACATTTTCCTAGAAGCCATTATATGATGCAGGGAGAAGGAAAACCAGCTTATAAATGTCTGTGCCAGTGAGAGCGGGCCAGCTTCCCTCTCTACATGGGTCTGTTTCTCTTGGCCCCGGGCTCCTCAGACTAGTCGCTTCCATGTTTGAGTCTTTGGCCTCCTCCACTTCTTCGATCCTAGCCGAGCTTCCCTCTTCAAGGCCTCCTCAGCTCAGCTTTCATATTAGTTTCTTCATCTGGGCTTCCTCAGTGTGTAAATCCCCTTTACAAAGGGCATTTTCGGTGCTTTTTCCTCTTTATGTCTCTTACTTTTAGTGGACTTCAAATAAACACAAGTTAGTGCAGCGTCTCATCTGCATTAAATTAACATTAAACAAGTTTTAAGATGTCTCACACTTGTGAAGCCAGGCTGACTTTGCATCTGTTGAAATGCTGTTTGGGTGTTTGTTTAATTTCTAGGAATAATAAAGTCAGGAATGCATTAACTCTCCCATGGCGCCGTTGCTCTTCTTCCAAAACGACCCCTCTTCCTCTGATTTAGGGTGTGGAACCTGACTCCAGTCCAAAGCACAGCCTGAGCATGTCATCACATGGTTTGGATGCTGAAGTCCAACCTCCTCTTGAGCCAAGACATTCTTGGCTATAAATTGAAACTGCTCTTAAGGGAAGTCAGCGCTGTGTTGCTCATATTTATGTCCCTTTTATTGGATTTAGAAGTAGAATTTATTGGGGTAAAACAACTGTGAACCATCTTCTGATTCTCCCAGCTGCAATCACACATAAGACCCCAAAACATACTGACTTTACATTGATCCATTTCAGGAAAAAGCAGGTTATCTTCACTGGATGTTGCATGATTTTTAAGCCATTATATGAAGTTCCTCAGCCTCATTTATAGGAAAACAATGGGTGGAACATCCTCAGCCGGCAACAGACGTCTCATTGTTCTGTTGTTTTCCCATCAGAAACCAACCTGTTCTTCCTCTTTTTTCTGGTTTCTGCAGGTGATGGTGAACAGTGAGAAGGAGCGAGTGTCCTTGCTGTTCATGAAGGCTCTGGTCAGCAGGGGGAGCGTGGACGCCGTGTCGCAGCAGATGGCGTCTCACCCCCAGTATCTGGAGAGCTTCCTGCGCACACAGCACTACATCCTGCACATGGACGGCCCCCTGCCGCTGCCATACCGCCATTACATTGCCATCATGGTTGGTAACTTGGCTTCTTTCACTAAAAGTACTGTTTGTTACAGTTGGTCCATTCTTTTAAAATCTACCTTCTAAATGTTCTGCTCCAGGCGGCCGCACGGTATCACTGCAGCTACCTGGTGTGCCTGCACTCAGCCCAGTTCCTGAGGGTGGGCGGGGATCCTCTGTGGTTGCAGGGTTTGGAAGCGGCTCCCCCTCGTCTTCGCCTCCTTGACCACATAAACAAGGTGCTGGCCCACCAGCCCTGGCTCGCCGCCTGTTCACATATCCAGGTACGAAGAGTTTGAAAAGAAACAGACCAGCAACAAAATGTACAGTTCCTTACAAAAGCATCTCTTTTCTTCAGTCCCATTTTGTCTGAAAGCCCTAAAAGAAAATCTAGTCAAACCAATTACAATCACACACTTGCAACTAATAAAGGACAATCTGGAAAAAAAAAGCTGTAAGAGGCTGTGAATTCATATTCATGTTTGTGGATGGCCCAGTCAAAGCCCAGACCTAAATTCAATTGAGAATTTGTGGCTAGGCTTGAAAATTGATGTTCACAGATGCTCTCCATCCAGTCTGACTGAACTTGAGCTGTTTTTGAGTGGTCAAAACCTTTAGCTACTGAAAGCTGGTAGAGGCATAGCCTAAAAGACTTGCAGCTGCAGCAAAAGGTGGTTCTGGAAAGTATTGACTCACTGAGGCTGTGATCGATCATTTTAAATTTGTATTTATAAAAAAATTGAAACCCGTCTGTTTTCTTTTTGTTGGATTAGTAAATAAAGTCCCAATAAAATACATTCCAGTATTTTAAATGACAAAATCTGGAAATGTCCAGAGGTTGTGAATATTTCTGGTTATCATTGTGCTTAATAAATAAAATGTTTCCTTTCAGCCACATGCAAACTTTTATTAGTGGAATAAACAGCATGTTCTTTTTTTTCCTCTCGGTTTCCTTCAGACGCTGCTGAAGGCAGGTGAGCAGTGCTGGTCGCTGGCAGAGCTGGTGCAGGCCGTGGTGATCCTGGCCCACTGCCACTCACTCTGCAGCTTTGTCTTTGGATGCGACACAGACTCGGACCTCGCGCATCTCGCCAAATCTCCAAACGGCACCCCGCCGACCTTTTGCCCCTTCGATGCTGCCAACGGCAACGCCAACGTGCCTCAGTCGCTCAAGGCTCCCTCTGAACAGATCACGCGCCGACGGGTAAACAACTCTGACTTTACCGTGTTAAAGGGCAGGAAGCCGTCTGGTCTGGAGATGTGAAATGTTCAGAAACTTGAAAGTCAATCAGCTTTGTCTTTAACAGGACAGAGCATGGTGACAAAAGCAATAGATCACGCCCCTCTGAGCAGTTATCACATATGCCACAAATGATCTCATGCCTGCTTGTTTGTGGCCACGGCAGCTTCGATTCAAGTTGTTTGATCTAACATCTGGCTGTTCATTTAAACACAAGAGCATCATGTTCAGCTGTAATCATATTAAAGGAAAGACGTCTTTATTGTTTTTGATTCTAACTCTAGATTCTAGTATTTCAGATTCTAATAAATGTTTGTTTGATCTTTCTCAGACTTGTTTGAGCTTTTAACATTACACACACAATTAGATTATTTCTTATCACAGGATAAGCTTAGTCGTCTGTTCCTTTTAAGAGGAAGTGCTTTTAACTTCACGGTCGTGCTGGCTTGTTTTTGTGTCAACAGTCGTTGGACTCCAGTTGTGACATGGTTTGTTTGAAGGAGAGGATCCAGAGGTCCCAGGAGGAGCAGGAGAAGAAAGAAGAGCGTCTTCTTCAGACGCAGACACTCCAGCAAACAGGTGACTCACTGGAACAGAAAAAAACTAACAACAACAAACGCTGTGTGGCTGTTTACGCTTCATTGGCTATCCTGGGTGTGAAATCTGAGGTCACATGGTGTGAAACTCGAGCAAACGCCACTCCTCAGCCACGCTCGGTGCCTCCCCTCCATTCCCAACCGCTGTCATCGTCTTCCTATTTTAGATCTGGAAGATGAGGAGGAGATGCTGTGCTTCGCTGATCCGTCACATTTCATCACAGACCCTGACTTCTGCCATCAGGAGTTTGCCCGGAGGGACGAGGACCACCTCCAAGTGCTGAGAGTTCAGGTGAGGACGCATTTCAGCAAACAAGTGGGTCAGTAAGTAGATCGAGATGTAAACTGGGTGTCTGCAGGAAACTTCTCACACCACTTGAAATGTCAATGCGTTTTATTGGGATTTTATGTGACAGATCAACACAAAATGGTGCAGAAAATTGAGCTCGCAAGGAAAATAATTTAGCAAACTTTTTTAAACAAATACAAATCTGAGAAGTGTGGAGTGAATTTGTATGCGAACAACTTCTCCCAGAGGTCACCTAAAGACACAGCATTTAATATTTATCCCTTCAGATAAGCTTGCAACCCAAATATGTACATTTTTATTAATTGTAAAATTAAGGACATGCTGCATAATTAAATAGGGTTTAATGTTGAAATGTTTTGTTACTTCAACTGTGAAGTATCTATTCTCTGGTGTGCTGCATTGGGGCTTTCTGATCATTGTTGTATAATTAAAATTATAGAAACATTTAAAATGATTACAGAACAAAACTTTTTAAAAAATTGTATAAGTGGTTTACCTCTTCATATTTTCTATGTAATATTTCTGTCTCATTTTACTCATTCGATCTTAATAATAGACAGTTGGATTATGTTTCCACTGTGCTGATATTTGACCCAGTTGTCTCGTTATTTGGACTCTGCAGGACTACTCATGGGAGGTCCACGGCTTCTCCCTGATCAACAGGTTGTACTCGGACATCGGACACCTCCTGGACGACAGGTTCAGGAGCGTCACATCCCTCCCGTCTCTTCACAGCTCCGACCTGAAGAGGGCGATCTGGAATTACATCCATTATGTGTTAGGAATACGGTAAGACCACCACCGTACCGATGCTCGTGTTTAAAAATAAAAGTCCATCTCCTCCTTAGAGGATTTTTGCTCATCTTTTAGTAGGTAAATATGTGCTCACTTTTGTTCACAGTTATGACGATTATGACTATGGGGAGGTGAACCAGTTGCTGGAGCGAGATCTGAAACTGTACATCAAGGCTGTGGCTTGTTTTCCGGACGTCACTAAAACTCCGGTGTGTCCGCTGAGTTGGACTCTGCTGAAAGCGTCAGAGAGGGTAAGAGGGTTTTTCACAGACGAAATCAGGTCTGTATTTGTTGAACTGAGACCGATGCGGTAGGAACATTTATGCCCAAATTTACAGGATCTGGTCCACCAAGATAAACTGGGATTAGTACAAAGATCAAATATTAGCAGCATCTGTTAAAGGCAGAAGTTTAGTTCACTGATCAACAGGTTATCTCACTTTTTAGTTTTATGTTCTGGATGATTTCAGAGAATCAGTGCAGAGAGCAGTTTAGGGTATTACATGTGAGAAGCAGCTTTGGACCGACTGTTTGTGCCTTCTGTCCTCAGATACACGTAAACCTGCTGATCATGGAGGCCCGGCTGCAGGCGGAGCTGCTGTATGCACTGAGAGCCATCACTCGGTACATGATTGCCTGAACTACTCGCGGAGTTCAAACGGTCTGCCGGCTCGGAGAGACCCGGAGAGAACGAGGAACTGCAGGTGGTGACGTGGGACAGGAAGTGGCACATCCGAAGACTCTGAAGTCAGCGAATCATTGAGCTGTGGCTCTCCTCTCAGATTCAATGTGTCTATTGTGCCACGCCCCCCACGCTCATCTCTTACCTTTCTGCTGTTTTTCCTCTCAGAAAACATCCGGCCTCTCTTAAGGTTATGTGCAATTATTAGTGGTTATTTTAAATTTTCCCTGCTGTCTTGTGTTCCAGTTGAGTCTGTGAGAAGCTGCTTGTTTGCAGCAATGTGTTATCAGTGGCCAACACTCCTTATTTGTTCATTAGACAAGTCTCCTTTTGTATTATCTCTGCTTTCCCAAAAAAAAAAAACCTTTTTGTATAAGGTGAATGAATGTTAAATGGGAGATCAGGGGCTTTTTCTTCGTTTCTTTTTTGACAATCTGTCAGTTTTGAAGGACGTTTATTGGACTGTGAAGGACGACAGTTTTACGCACCCTGACATTTCGTATTATTGCTGGTCGAGAACAAACAGCCGTGACACTGCTGGAAGTTATCACATCACTATAGTTTCTTTTAATAAGCACTTTTTTAAACTTTATATATTTATAATGCAATGTAGCTCTGAAGTAGACATTAAGACAAAGTGTGTGGGTCCGACACCCTTCTTCCCCTCCTGCTTTTTATTTTAACTTTTGTTTTTCTCCCCCAGGTACCAGGTGAAGGTACTCCATTTAAGGTGTTTCTGCAATTTACTGTTTTTCTTTCTTCCTGCCTATTTTTTATGTAGAGACAAAGGATTTTAAAGATGGTGGATGTTTGCATAAATATAAATTTGGCACGTAGACCCATCTGAGAAGCAGAGCTACTTAGATGTTATTGGCAACACTCCCAGACATAAAACATTACAGGAGTGTGATGAAAGAAAAATTGTGTTTGAGTTGCATGTTTAGGCTTTTGCATTTGTACTTTTTTTTTAATCGAATTAGGTCAAAATTCATGATCTAAATCTGGAAAGCAGAAAATAAGCAAACTGTATCCTTTTCAGTCTTTGTTTTTTCTTATTTTTACATTTTTCAGTAGATTTTGGCGTACTCCCTTTGTGTTTTTGGGTGTGACTGTAGGACCTGCTCGTTGCACTGCAGCCTGAGTAGATGTAGAAGTTTTGCAGACTGTGTAGTTAGATTTAGCGACTGCAGGATGTGCAGAAGAAACAAGTGCATATAGACTAAAAACAAAGCAAAAGCGCTACAACACAGGTGCCTTTAGGCGGGAAAAACTGGAGCACTGCTCAAGTGGAGGGTTGTTACTGCTGGAGGCTGTGTCTGGGCATCGATCGGTGGCTACTCTGAGTGGAAACAGATATTTTCATTTCTGATAAATGTTCGCTGTGAATGCCCGTTCTTTTCACCTTCTGCTAAGTCCCAGCATCACAGCAAGAGCCTTTGACACAGATGGATGTTAAAAATGTTCAACTTTAGCTGATTAAATATGCCCAAATATACTTAAAACGTTTTAAAAAAAGGACAAAAAGAGAATAAATGCAAAGACAAAAAATTTTTTTTGAAAATGTAAACGTTTTCTATAAAAATGTACCATCAAAATAACTTGTCTGTTTTCTTTCCTTAGAAACCATTTTTTCCTATTTTAGAACCTCACTTAAAGGACACACACCTGCACATTTTCACTTCATGTCATGAACCTTTCACACATAAAGCTGTTGTGTACAGTTGTGGCTAAAAAGTTTTAACACTGACAGAAATCCTGTTTTTTTTTTTACAAGGTTTGCAGCTTGAGTTCAGGTTGGAATGAAGACTGAACAGATGATGAAAACTCACCTCTCATTATCACTCTGTTTTTATTCCCGACACAAAATGACCTGCTGGCATTATTTTTACGATTTTATGAGGGTTGGCTGCAGTGAAAGTGTTCAGAAGGACAGGACAGCTGATAATAGTCATTCTGACTGTAGTTAAGTTGCTGTGAGTAAAGCTTTAGAGGGTCCAGCACGTGCCAGGAACATCTAAAGGGTTTCAAATGAGGGATCAGGTTGCCACCAATGCAGAGCTTGCTCAGGGATAGCAAGCAGGCAGGTGTGAGTCATGGAGAAGCCAATGAGATGAATTCTAAAGGCAGATGGTCGCACTCGACTTTATTTAGTGTTTCAAAGCAAACGGGGCAAAATACAACTTTAACATTGCATGCAAAAATAATAAAAACGACACACCATTTGGTAAGTTTGTAATTATGACCTCACAAAATGAGGAAAAGTTCAGGAATACCTTTGCAATGCACTTTGTGGTCAGGAATAAAACACTGAAATTTTGTGAACGTGGTCAAGAAACTCACAAGATCTTAATCTGTTTAGCGGCCAGTGGTCAATCCTCAAAACGAAAACTGAAAACCTGGAATCACTGGTACACCAAGAATTGGTCACTATCAATCAGGATCTGAGCCGGAAGATGAAATCCATTGTGCGACAGTGAACTGCTAAACGCTGATACTTGATGTAGAACTGCAGTAAAGATGCTGCTTGACAAAATTTAGATTTTCATTATATTGACATAAACTACTGACACTGCACTGATAGCGCTGTCCTTTATGCACTCAGCTTCTATTTAGACCGAACACAATATTACTTATGTTCATCTACTTCTGTCAACAGTAGATTCTGAGACTGAAGTACCTGAAGCCACAGCGCCCCCTAGTGACCGATCTAGAAGTCTGCAGCGTCACAAATGAGTAAAACCAAGTGGGTTAAACAGTTTATTGAATTGATTTCTGCTTTTCTACTTTTATCTCTGGTTGACTTTACAAAGTGTAAAGAAAAGAAGAAGAAGAAACAAAGAGGGAGAAAAATGGGAAAGAAAACTATCCACATGATTAAAAACCATAAACATTAATTGGCTTCTGCACAACTTATGGTTCCCCTACGCCAACTTTTAATGCTGTGTCAAATGGGGCAAGTTTAAATCTGGAAAAAAAAAATGAACTAACTGCTACTTAACAATAACAGAAGAATAAAAATATGCAGATAGTTGATGTCAACATTAGAGGAGATATAAGCCAGGTAACAACACCAAAAAGGCAGCAACCGTAAACTGGAGAAGAAGCTGCCTGCTGCTGCAGACTCAGCTGGGAATTATCGATAATAAAACAAAAACAGAAACACTAGCCTGGCTGCATATATGACTAAAATAATTACTGATATTAATCTGTAAAATCATGCATACTTTAAGAAGCTGGACTTTAGTTTCCGGATTAAAGGGGTCACGTTATTATTGTACATGTAGGAAATAAAACCAACACAACAAAGAAGGGGAGGACTGATTGCATCCTAACTACAATAATCAAAAATACAAAGGCCCTGATATGCACCAACTGCACTGTCATCAATGATATCATCTAGCACCAGTATTTGCAAAGTTAAAACAAGTTATAAAACATCTGTGGGGGGAGGAGAGTGCTTTAACATGTTTTTTCAACAATACTACAGTAAAACAATAAGTTCATGATGTATGTGTGTGTGTGTGTGGGGGGGGGGGTCATTTCTGAACACAAAATTAACAAAAAGAAAATGTTAAGAGAGGGGAGATGACTAAATTAAGTATCGCTACAAAGTAACATTGTGCTCTAGTGTTTTAGATATTGGCAATTAAAAGAGAAAAAGTACAACAAGCACTGATACGCATGACTGAACAACTAAGCACGAATACATGTCTCCTTAAGACAAAAGCAACAGAAAAACAGGATTAATTTGAGATCAGATCAGGAAATTAAATCAAAGACATGGCATGTTGGGTTTCCAGTCTTGTGCAAAATAAATACGTTTCGCTGTTATCCGATTAAATCTGCACGCAGCCGTTTTCCTGCTTGTCTCCTGAGAGGTAACTCGTTTTGAGATGAGAACCGACGATTCAGGCGTAGATAAAAAGCGTGAGGCAGGTGGCTGGGAATCGTAGCTAACATGATCAAGTATTCGCCTTGTTTATCTTCCTAACAATAAAAACAAAGTCACATTACAGGTCTGCTTTGCAAAGTTAATGTGCACAGAAGACGCTGTGTCAAGCCCAAGCGCTTTTAAATGCCATGCAAACGCAAATATTAGTGTTCCTTTGGTTACGTAAAAAACAACGCTACATGCATCTCATCCTTTACAAAAATAAAAGTATAGAAAATTACCGTTAAAAATGATCTGAGAATGCTTCCTCCAATGTAAAAAAAACATCACTTGTCATTAGTAATATACATATTAATATCTGATTTATCATCTCAATCTAAACTGTATATTAAAACTAACATCAAATATATTCTTTTCTGGTACCTCTCACACAGTGATTCAATTGCTTTAATGTTAGTATTTAAAAATTAAAGTGTGAGAGGACCATCTCACAAGCTCCCACTGAGTAAAAAAGCAATTCGCAGCGACTGGTCAAAAACATGCAAACCTCTTGAACTTTTTCCACATTTTCCAAACTTCAATGTATTTTATTGGGATTTAAGACTGAAATTTTGTTAATCGATCAATCTGCTGACTATTTTGTTCAATTAACCGATTAATAATCAGATAGCAAAAGGTTCTTAATAAGAGATTTTTTACAGACGTTGAACCAGGTGAAGCTAAACCACTGGAGGAGTTCTGGAAAGAGCATCTTTACAGACCAAGGTTTTTCATCTGAAATGCAAAATCTATATATTTTTTGTACAGTTTTGGCCCAATCACTGCTCTGAGTGGGTTGTTCTTTCAGCAAATGGCATGTTTTAGAGTATGTACACTCCAGTTTATGATTATTCAATTACTAAATTAGTTGATTAATCCGATTAATTGTTTCAGCCCTAGTGATTTAATCTAATAAACCAGGACAAGGTAGTGCAGAAAGCTGAACAGGAAAGGAAAAGTATGCAGGGTTTTCAAGAATTTATACAATAAATCTAAAAAGTGTAGCATGCTTCTGCATTCAGCCACGTTTCACGTTTCATCTTTCACACCCAAATAAAATCCTGTGCAGCAAACCTCCAAATGCTAAAACTAACATCCTGAAAACACCATGCCCACTATGAAACATGGTGGTGACAGCATAATGCTTAGGGGATGTTAGAGGCTGGGGCAGAGGTTCACTTTGAAACAGGACCACCGTAAACATACAGCCAGAACTACGATGAAATTATGTGTCAAAATGGCCCAGAACCAAATATAATGGAGAGGTTCTGGCAGGACTTGAAACCGGAAGTTCAGACGCTCTGTCCAACTCAGCTGAGCTTGAACTATTTTTTTTTTAAAAAGAATGGGCAAACGTCTCGTTCTCCAGATGCACGACGCTGGTAGAGATATACCCGAAAAGATCCGCAGCTGCAGCTCCAACAAAAGGTGGTTCGGCAAACCAGTAAATCAGGGGGCTGGAAACCATGCAGGCCGCACTTTACAGATATTTGTAAAACAATTTTGAAAACCACACATCGTTTACCTTCCACTTTAAAAATTATGCACTACTTTGTTGTGTTCTTTCACATGAAATCCCCCAAAAATACAGTGAAGTTTGCTTTTGTAAAGCAACAAAATGTGGGAAGTTCAACAGGAATGAATACTTTTACAAGGCATTATATCAGGAAAACGTCAAACAGCAAAAGCCTTCGATTTCCTTCAAGGGTTTGTTTACCTCTCCTGATAAGTCTGCATAGCATGCCGTCAACTACAGGTGCAACATGTTCATTACATTGTCTCTTTTAAAGAATTATATACTCTTTTTTTATTAATTGTTGAAATGATATACACTAATGTGTCTATTTTATAGTTTGGGGTCCCTGTGTTGCAGGAAACCTAAGTGCTTTAACAAATGCACAGACTCAAGGAGAAGACAAGGAAGAAGACCCAAAAATAATAATGATAAGGTAGACAAGTTTGACAGTGGAGGCATTCTGGTGGCTAGGACCATATAACACTCGGTTTTGCCTTTGAAATGCCCCGTATTTCAGCACACACATTCGATTTCTTCATTTTGTTAGTTCAACTGCACATCAGGGATTCAAGAGAAAATAAAAACACCCTCTAGCTGGTTTCTACCATAACACACTTAAATGCCAAACTAAAAACAATAAAGTCTAATTGAGATTTTTTTTCTTTGAGTTAAATTTACAGGGTACTCTGGGCGAGATGTAAAGCCAAACCTAACACCACCAGTCTTCCAGTCCTTAGTCTTCCTGATCACAACACTCTGAGCCTTCAAAGGTCCGTCCCACCTTCTCTCTCTGGTCTGCACAGCTGGATCATGTGCACCTCTTTCAGTCGATCGCACAGCATCTGATCTGGCAAGTCATGGTGAGCGAGCGCTGGTGCAAAACTGGCCATTTCTTCAAAATAACAAACAAAAAAAGTGTCCAAAACCAGCGCAAACTAGATCTGGAAGTACCCTCTCTACAGCTGCTCTGGTGTAACATCATGCAAACTCTGCACAGGAGGCGATGATTTGTCTTTACACTCCAAAAAACATTTTATTACTCATCTTTTGCAAAAAAAAAAAAAAAAAAAAGTCATCAGTTCTGGTTCTTAAGAGAAAATGGCTAGCAGCCAAATTATTGCCAAGTGTTATTAAGAAAAAGCATTTAGGGAAATAAAACTGTGCATAGTAGCATGAAACTCCTCCCTGTACTCTGCACGTCTTGGCACATGACGTGGGTCAGGCCTAGATTTGCTGTCTGAAGTTCTCAAGAAAGAAAGGGTGAGTTGAGCCGGCAGGGAGGAGGGATGCACCAGTTGTTCTGCTGTTTTAGTGAGGTTATGTTGACTGGAGGTCAGTTCCTGCAAGACAACACGATCGATACGAGAGTCATTTGTGTCACTACCAACTGGATCATAAATACACAGATGACTTGCAAATATGTCCACACCACTTCAACTTTTGCACAGTTTGTCAAGTTTCAACCAGAAAACGTCAGTGTATTTTACTGGGATCTCATCTAACAGTAGTGCATAATTATAAAGTGAATGGAAAACTACGCAGGCTCAGTCAGATTGGATGGAGAGCATCTAAATTCTTCCACCACAGCTCTGGTTGTATGTTAAGGGTTGTGGTCCTGCTGGAAGGTGAACCTCAACAACAGTTTTCTCCCAGGATTGCCATGTTTTTAGCTCCATCTATTTTCCCCATCAACGACCAGATTCCCTCTCCATGCTGTAGGATGTGGTGCTCAGGGCGATGTGTAGTGTGTAGTTTTCCACCACACACAGCCTTTTTAATGCACGTTAGACCAGAAAGCTTAACTTTGCTCTATGATCAAAGCAAAATCTTCTATGTATTTTCTGGTCCTAGAACCATGTCTTGGTATGTTTGCAGTTCTGCCAAACCCAAACGCACGCCACACTTTTCAGATTTTCATCTGCGAAGAATTTGGAAAACCAGGCATATCTTTTTCAGCTTGACAAGTATGCACTACCCTGTGCTGGTCTATCACATAGAATCCCATTAAGATGCATTCAAGTTTGTGGTTGTTGTGTTATGACAAAATGTTGAAAGGTTCAGGGGTGTGAAAACTTTTGTAATGCAAAGTATAACAAGTGATGCCTTTAGAGTGTAGTTACGAGTAGAAGTCATTCAGACATAAGTGTACAATTCAAAATACTATTAAATAGCGATGTGACTATAAGCAATGGACAGATCTTTAAAAATAATGTTGATTTCAGAATGACTGAACAACTAATCGGCTTTTTAAGTGAAGTATTTAAATGTTTTGTTCCTTTAGCTGGTTAGCTGGTTACTTGGATATAGAAATTACACATTCTGGTTCATAAAACTGGACTTTTCTGTGTAGATAACTGCTAAAAAACTGCAGGCTGGGAGTTAAGGAGCCTTATTATCTGTTGACTTGAACTATTCCACTTTGTGCAGTTGTTCTCTGTTTAAAGCTGGTCTAAACTACCACTGCTGATAAAAAGGCTCTGAGTGTCTCTGAAAGGTAAAGAACTAGTGGAGGAGTTGGTCTACCTGGCAAAGTTTGCGTGTTCAGCCAAAGGATTAGCTGGGCACCCAGTTGTGAGCTGAGCCCTGCGGTGTTGTTGGACCCGTATAGCCTTGACCTCCAGGTAGGATGGGGTCGAAGTTGAAATCAATGCCGTCTCCATCCATGAGGTCACTGTTGATAATGTAGTCCACATCACAGTCCAGGTTCTCAGTGAACATGTCTATGTCCAAGTCTGTGGGCAGCCGGTCCTGAGCGGCCGGGAAGCTGGTCGGAGCTCCGAACGGACTCATCCCCAGCAGGCTCACGCTCTGGCTGGCTGAGGGGACGGGCCCGGCGCGATGAGCGCTCATGGCTTGTGCTGTGGCCTGGTGGGTTTTGAGAGCAGAAAGTGGAGTTGGGTCCTGGGAGATTCCAGAAAGAATCATCCCCAGGCCAATCTGAGAGTGATGCTGGTGTTGCGGTTGCTGCTGGTGGTGGTGAAGGTGATGCTGCTGAGGCTGCATGTGGGTCTGCATTGCCATGGGTGCCACGGTGTTCGGCTCCAGCCCTTTATTCAGCTGTAGCTGAGTGGGTTTGGGTCTCATACCCAAACTCATCTGGCTCAAACCTGCAGAGTTAGCCATAAGTGGGCTGACCTGGGCCATCAAAACATCACTGGGAGGAGGAGAGTCTGAGGTGAGCAGCGCCTCCAGGCTGGAGGGAACGTGGCTGCTGTAATGGCTGCTTCCATGAGAGCTGGAGCTGGACATGGGGTTGAAAAGGGAGTTGCTGAAGGGGGCCGGCTCCTTGCTGCTTTGTGCACACAGAGGGACTGAGGCCTGGGTCCCGGTGTGAGCAGGAGCCTGTGGTAGGCTGGTGGCCTGCAGCTGATGGAAGGAGGGGAAGCTGGAGCCCCGTGGCAGCAGGGTGGAGGCGGAAGGCAGCGGAGTGGGAGGCGCTGGTGGTGCTGTGCTGGGACTGGCCGCGCCCTGCTGCCCTGTCATTAAGGTGAGGTTGTCGATCAGATCCAACTCCTCCATGACGGTCTCAGTGAGTGTGGGGGTCAAGCTGCTGGAGGTGTACCTTCCCAGCAGGCCGTCATCAGGCAGGCTATCATCATCCTCCTGGCCCGGAGCAATAGGGGACAGACGTCCACTCAGGGTGCTGGCGTTAGAACTTGTGCGAGGCCGGAAGGTGGTCCACATGTCAGCATCATCCAGGCTGCCACGGGATGAAGGGCTACTGCTGTTCACGCCCCATTTGGGAAACTGCTGGGAAGAGTTGGGGCTGTCCGCACCTGCTGAACCTGCGCCACCATCTCCCTGCAGCACCCCTCCTGCCCCGGATGCTCCCGCCTGCTTCTTCGTCTGCTTTGCTCTCATGCGGCTCTTTAGCAGTTTGCCGCTGTTATCCATAGAGACGGCTCGGCGGCGAGGGGCTTTCCCCGTCTTTCCCCCTTCGGGGTTGAGCATCCACCAGGAGCTCTTTCCAGTAGATTCATTGTGCACCCTCAAGAACTTGTTGTGGAGTGATAAGTTGTGGCGGATTGAGTTCTGAGAGAAAAAAAGGAGTAAAATTAGGAAAATGAAAGTGGAGGTGAGTGGATTTTGTTTTACAAAACAAATAGCTTTAAATCCGGAACCTGATGGTAAATCAGCAGGTCTGAGGAAAATGTGAGTCGACTGAAAATCAGCATAATGTTCAAACAACTTTGCAATAATGTGTCCTAAATGTACTTTCACAACGTATGAAGCCTGCAGCATGATAAAATAAAAATTTTAAAAATCAACCAGACGCATTAGAGACGCATTAAGAACGCAGTGGTCTCCCCATCAGCCATGAAACAGCATGGAGGTCATGGACGCCTTTGGCAGGTCGGTTACCGGTATCAAAGAATGCCAACGTTTTAAAACGCTACAGTTTCAAAACCACCCAAGTTTTTCATGACGCAGTTCTTACGGTTACAAGTTTGATGAGATGCCAGGAAAACTGCCAGCCAGCTGGCTGAAAGATGCACCCACAGAACACAAATTCTGTCATTTAGAAACAGGCAAAGGGTGGAAAGTAATGGAGCGTGCCTCATTACTGTTAACACCTTTTAAACCATAGTTTGCAAGCTACGACTCGCATGTCTGCAGATAAACTGACTAAATAACCTGCTATTATCAGTTAGAGATACTTTACTGAGTGTTTATTCTATATTGATCCTGCAGTCTATGTTTGAAAACCAATACAAAGTAGATAAGAGAATTAGTTCATGTTAGACAATGTTTTCATTTTATTGTTTGTTAATATTTTGATTTTTGTTCTGTTTTTTTACTCGTGCTGCATGTCCAGTCAGTGGGCAGTGCCAGGAATAGAAACAGTACCCAGAAATGTATCTAATAGTTGTTGTGAGGCTATTTATGTTTTGAAGAAGTTGTGATATTTAGCTTAAAATGTATATTTTTTATACCACAAAGCTATATTGTACCTGGATGCAGTTTCTCTCCTTCTCGGTGTGGTAAAGAGTTTCATTTTGGATTCATTAGGATGATTGTACCTGGCTGTGTTAACTCCTGTTTTTATTTTAAGGTGCAACTGACTTTGCTTTTGAGCTGCGTTTGTAAACGACTTAAACGTTCCACTTTGTTTTTTGTACATAAAAGATTTTAAATTCAGCTTCGGGTTTAATTTTGTTGAACTTTTAAGTGTTTTTTCCATTTTCCTCTTCTTTAACTGTTTGTGCAGTAAAACTAATAACAGCAAGGCTCATAAGTCTTAATTTTGTTGAGCTGAAAAGTTGTGACCACATTTTACATTTTTTAATTCCAATACTTTTCCCAACTTCAATTTCTTGAGTTTATAGAGCATTTTAGCATAAATACAAAAGCTCACTGTGATTTTCAAGATATTTTCAGAGAGGGAAGGCTTTAAATATGGAAGCTGAAAACTGACGGATGGATGGAACTTACAGGGAATATAGTCTGGAATCATAAATATTTTTCCATATTCTTTCCTTTTTCATGTCTATACAGGCCTGGAAATAATTAAATTAAAACCAATGCTTTCCCAGACTGCATAGGGACCCTGCACTTAATTAAGGTGTAATGCTGTCCTTTAACATGCTTGCATAAGTGCACAAAAAGCTCATAAAATGGTCAAAATCGCAGATATTTCCAGGTCTTAACTTTTCATGTAGTTTTCACTTTCATTTATTGTGCAAAAAAAAATCATTCAGTGAAACAGGCCTTTTACTTTGTATATTACCTGTATATTGAACATTAAGACTCACCTTCCAGCCGGCTGAGCTGTTGCTGTCTCCTTTGTCTCTGAAGTAAGGCACAGTTTTCACCATCCAGTCGTAGATCTGCGCCAGGGTTAGCCTCTTTTCTGGCGAGTTCTCGATGGCCTGGCTTATCAGATCAGCGTAGCTCTGGTTCCCCCACGCGTTGCGCCTGGAGGATCCTTTGCGGGGCGTCGCTCCGGCTCCGCCCACACCGGCGACAACACCGCCCTCCTCAGCCGCTACCGCCGCCGCAGCTTTCCCGGGCTCGGAGGTGATTTGCCGTTGTTCGGGCTTGTCCTCGTCGGCTGCGGGTGGAGTCCCGGCGGCGGACTCGGCGCCATCCGCTCCTTCCACTTTGACAGCCGAGATGTCGGGTCTCGGGAGCGGCCACGTGCAGGAGCGGGGTCTACTCTGCGGCTCAAAATCAGGGTCGATGGGGGGCATCGATGACTCCTCCATGTTGGTTCTTTGAACTTCCTCTGACAAACTTGTTATGGTTAAAACATCTACCTTTTAAACTTTAAATATAATTCAAAACGTTTCTGACACACAAAACAAAAATATACCTCAGTCACGACAGGGGGCATCAACTGAGGGGCCGGGAAAGGAGACGCAATAATCTAGACACACCAATGGCCTCAGTTAATCCTCAGATTGGAGATTAGGGAACCCAAATAATCTCCTTAATAGTTACTATCTAAACCTTCCGATTTACACACGGAGACGAAGTCTCTTTGTTTCAATGAAACACAAACAACAGTGAAGGAGTGTCAGTGAGCACCAAAACATCTGGATCTACAGAGGTTCTGGCTCATCTGGAAATTAATTTTGAAAGTTTGTATAGTGAAACACTCAAAATATCTACATAAAAATGTCTGCAAATTACCAGGATAATATGTTATAAATGAGTGAAAATACAGAATTATTCTGGGCCAAATTTCCAGATGTTCTTTTCGTTAAAACTATTTTGAAAACAAGTCAGGGAGCCCGTTTAGAAATAAGCAAAAATACCCAGAAAATAAAAAACCGATCCAAATAAAAAATAAAATAAAAGACCAAGCATATAAAAACAGCAGTCACTGACCAGCGCGGCTGAATTAGAGTTAATAGTAAAAATGTCTGAGGAGCGACTTTGTTCGGCCCCAAAGTGTACAAACAGTTCCGAGACTTTGTCCACAGTCTCTGAGTCCCGTCTGGGATGTAAACATCCAAACGGATCTCAGAAAAGGACAAAATGGGCAGGAAATATGCTTTAATATAATCTTAATAAAGTTTACTGTGGTAAATATAAATGTGGATAGGGGTAAAAAAGTAGTCCTAAACACTGTGCTTTAGGTCCGCTCCATACGCCACATTGCGGGCAGGCGCATGTCACCAACTGCCATGTTTCTCCCACAGTCCTGCCGCCTCACACGCCGCTCATACACTTTACAAACCCCACTCCCGACAAACTCCCGTCTGAGCAAGCCTTCGTGGACACAGTAAAGGAATCCCACGGTTTGTTCCCGGGAACTCCGTGGAGCTGGGTCGTCAGCAGGTCTGTCGGCTCCCAGTCGCCGCACTTTCCAAACAGCACGATAGCCACCGTAACGCTAGCTGCTTAAGCTCCTGCTACTCCAGAGTTTACAATCCGTGGAAAAGTCCGCGAAAAAATCCAGATAGGTTCCTCCGAGCAGCCGTTTCTGATCCGAGACCAGTTTTGAGAAACTTTCTTTCGTCGTAGCGATCCAAATATTCGCTTGTTCGCCCTCTTTTTGACTTATTTAGCTTTGTTTTGTTTTGACTCGAGGCGAAGACTCCCTTCTGACGTCTGTTTACCACTGTTTGGCAACGCGGTCTGCGCCTGCGTTCAACGGCATTCTGGGTAACTGAGTTCCCCATGTGTCAGACAGCCCTGGCATAAACAGCAGCTCGAAGAGGCAACATGTACCTGTATTATGTAACTGTTTATGAAAGAGTGCTGAGAACACTTTGTCCGTTTAAGATGATTACTGGCAATTAAACACTTCAGAACAGTAATAGACTGTATTAGTCTATATTTAGTTAAGTGAATAAATATAAACTTATACGACTGCCATAAAAGAGAAAGAATAAAAGTATGTATCTCCATAAAAATCACAAATGCCAATAATATGATATTAAAAATTAATATTCTGAAGTAGCTCAATTTTGATGGCCAAATCCATGGCCAAGCTCCAGTAAGGTTGAGAAACATTCAGGGGGACATTTGAGGGGGAAATTTGTATTTTCCTTAATTAAAATAGCTCTTTTGTATTTACAGTGGGGAGAACTATTTGATACACTGCAGATTTTGCAAATTGCATTTTGCAAATGTAGATCAATTACTTAAAAATCACACAATGTGATTTTCTGGATTTTTGTTTTAGATTTTGTCACTCACGATTGAAGAGCACCTATGATAAAAATTAAAGACTTCTACATGCTTTGCAAGTGGGAAAACCTGCAAAATTGGCATGTAAATGGACTGAACTTATATAGCGCTTTTCCAGTCATACCTACCACTCAAAGCGCTGTACACTAGAGCCACATTCACCCAATCGCACTCACTAACGCTCACACATTCATACACCGATACGCAGATCGGTAGGCAACTTGAGGTTAAGGGTCACATCAACATATGGCAGGATGAAGCTGGAATCAAACCCACAACCTTCTGATTGCAAGACGACTACTCTTCCTACTGAGCCACAGTCGCATGTATCAAATACTTGTTCTCCCCACTGTAACTAAAGTTTAGTGGTTTTAATTTCCTTCTTTAGTGTTTAATTTAACAACAAACTTAACTGTACTGTTTTCTTGAAGTTAGTGTTTGTATTGTTTAGTTACCCCTATTGTGTTTTAGTTCTAGTGAAAAGGCCTATGATTGATAGGTATAAATCCATCAAAAGGCCAGAAAGTTGGCAGAACAAACACAGGCCACCGTCTTCAATGATCATCTATGTTTGGTATTTTGTTGTCTGGGTCTGTAAATAACTGCGAAGTACTCCACTATTGTAAACCAGGAAGTAGTATCTGTAGTGTATCTCTATGCTTAATCTACCGGCATCTGTTTGTGCTTCAACCGACGTGTAGCTTTTTGTGTTGTAATCCTGATTCATCTTGCATACCTGTGTGTCTTCCTGTCCATTGAGATGAATAGTAACACGCCCCACCGAAACTGCACTTAATCTCCATCTTTAATGTTTGTTTTTAAACCTGCACCGCTCCTTGTTAGCTGAGTCACGCCTGAGACGAAGCTGGTGAGAGGTTTCCTGTTTAGGACGCTCCAGTGGCTCCAGGTGTCTAGCAACCAGGTGCAGAGCCATTTTGCCCATTCCTGGCATTATAACTTGAAAGCACATGCTATGACGTCAACATAAAGCAGAACTACTAGACCCACCACAGGTTTGTATTTTTCTTGTATGTCAATAAATTTTCTCTGTTGGGTCCTAAAACCAGTATCAGTATCTGTATGGATAACAGATGCTCTGGTCTAGGATCTCTATTTCTAAATTAAAATATCTGCTAATAGTGATATTTTCTGATCCAGAATAGTTCATCAAACATTTAGTGTATGTTCGAAACAGTTTAAAGGTCCAGTCTTCCCAGGACAATAGACACTGGCCTTCTTTGGGAACTACTCCTGATAAATTTTGCTCTAAATATTTTATTCTGTTGTCAGAGGGACAGCTGATGGAGACCAGCTATGGGCAGATGAATTAAATTGTTACTTCAACAGGTTTAGTCCCCCCCCCCCCACTCCCTCTGCCCCCCATCCTGCTCCCCCTCTTCACACGTCTTCAGCCCAACAGACACTCCTCCCTTCCCCAGACTACCTTCACCCTACTGGGGGTAGCGCCCCCTACCCCCAGTAGTCCACCCCAGTCCGCCCCCCCTCACTCCCCCCTCTCCCTCACATCAGACCAGGTGAGGAAAGAGCTGGACGGCTGAAGCAGAGGAAAGCTGCAGGACCAGACAGCATCAGTCCTAGGTTGCCGAAGACCTACAGTCCTCAGCCACATGTACAACCTGAGCCTCAGTCTGGAGATGGACCCTGTCCTGTGGAAGACCTCCTGTGTGGTTCCAATTCCTAAAACTACGCATGCCAAGGAACCAGCCAACTACAGAGCAGTCGCCTTGACCTCCCACCTGATAAAGACCATGGAGAGGCTTGTCCTCGCCCACCTCCGCACTGTGGTGAGCCCCACCTTGGACCTGCTCCACCTTGTGAGTCAGAAGTGGTAGTCTGCAGCACAGGGGCCCTGCAGGGTACTGTCCTGTCACCAGTTCTTTTCACCCTTTACACTGCTGAGTTTAACCTACAATAAGTCTAGCTGTCATCTCCAGAAGTTCTCTGACGTCTCTGCCATTGTGGGCTGTGTGTCTGAGGGGAACGAGTACTGGTCGGTCATCATGGATTTTGTGGATTGGTGTGAACGCAACCACCTGTGCTTGAACACCAAGACGAAGATGAAGGAGATGGTGATCAACTTCAGGAGAAGGACACCTCTTCACTCACCAGTAAACACCCAGCGGGAGGACATTGAGACAGTGGACAGTTTTAAGTACCTGGGTGTTCACCTCAACAATAAACTGGATTGGTCCCATAACACCAACGCTCTGTACAAGAAGGGCCAGAGTCGCCTCCACCTTCTGAGGAGACTGAGGTCCTTAGGATTGTGCAGGCCTTTGCTCAGGACTTTTTATGACTCTGTGGTAGCCTCTGCCATCCTCTACGCTGTCGTCTGCTGGGCCCAAGGCAGCACAGAGCGGGACAGGAACAGACAGACTGAACAAGCTGGTTAAGAGGGCCAGCTCTGTCCTGGGCTGCCCACTTGACTCTGTGGAGGTGGTGGGTGAGAGGAGGATGTTAGCCAAGCTCACATCCATCATGGACATAACCTCTCATCCACTGCACCGTACGGTAGAGGAGCTGAGCAGCTCCTTCAGTGGCCGACTGAGACACCCTCAGGGCAGGAAGGAGCGCCACCACAGGTCCTTCATTCCCACTACTGTCAGACTGTTCAATTCTCATAATCGTCGTCTTCCGCTTCATCCGGGACCAGGTCACGGTGGCAGCAGACTCAGTAGAGACACCCAGACGTCCCTCTCCCCAGGCCAGCCGAGAGACATAGTCCCTCCAGTGTGTCCTGGGCCATCCCTTGGGCCTCCTCCAGGGTGGTCGTCCCACCGGGAGGAGGGCCGTCCCACCGTCCCACCTTCTGGACTCCCGAGAAAGGCATCCAGAAGGCATCTGGTATAGATGCCCAACCCACTTCAACTGGGTCCTCTCGATGTGGAGGAGCAGTGGCTCTACTCCGAGAGCCCCTCCAGGACGGCTGAGCTCCTCACCCTATCTCTAAGGGAGTGCCCAGCCACCCTACGGAGAAAGCTCATTTCAGTAGCTTGTATCCGGGATCTCGTTCTTTCGGTCATGACCCAAAGTTCATGGCCATAGGTGAGGGTAGGAACGTAGACCGACCGGTAAATCAAAAGCTTCGATTTTCAGCTTCGCTCTCTCTTCACCACAATGGACCAGCACAGCGTCCCCATTAGTGCGGCAGCCGCACCGATCCGTCTGTCGATCTCCCGCTCCATTCACCCCTCACTCGTGAGCAAGACCCCAAGATACTTGAACTTCTCCACTTAAGGCAGGAACTCCCCTCCAACCTGAAGAGGACAAGCCACCCTTTTCCGGTCGAGAACCATGGCCTTGGACTTGGAGGAGCTGATCTTCATCCCAGCCACTTCACACTCGGCTGCGAACCGCCCCAGTGCATGCTGTAGGTCTTGGCTAGAGGGAACCAGCAGGACCACATCATCTGCAAAAGGAAGAGATGAAATCCACTAATCCCCAAAGCAGACCCCTCTCCGGCCCTTGGCTGCGCCTTGAAATCCTGTCAATAAAAGTTATGAACAGGACGGGTGACAAAGGGCAGCCCTACCAGTGTCCAACATGCACTGGGAACAGGTCTAACTTAGTGCGGGCAATGCGGATCAAACTCCTGGTCCGCTTGTACAGAGACCGGATGGCCCCTAATAAAGGGCCCCCGACTCCATACTCCTGGAGCAACCCCACAGGGCACCACGAGGGACACAGTTGAATGCCTTCTCCAGGTCCACAAAGCATATGTGGACCGGTTGGGCAAACTCCCATGAACCCCCGAATACCCTGCAGAAGGTGTAGAGCTGGTCCAGTGTTCCATGGCCGGGACGAAAACCACACTGCTCCTCCTGAAGCTGAAGTTCGAGTATCGGCCCAACTCTCCTCTCCAATACCCTGGCATAGGCCTTACCAGGGAGGTTGAGGAGTGTGATCCCCCTACAGTTGGAACAAACCCTCCGGTCACCCTTCTTATGAAGGGGGACCACCACCACGGTCTGCCAGTCCAGAGGCACTCTCCCCAACCGCCACACAATGTTGAAGAGGCGTGGTAACCATGACAGCCCCACAACATCCAGAGACTTGAGGTATTCAGAGCGGATCTCATCCACCCCGAAGCCCTGCCACAGTGGAGCTTTTTAACCACTTTGATGACTTCAGCCTGGGCGATTAAAGAGTCCAACCCCGAGTCCCCAGCCTCTGCTTCCACTAGGGAATGCTTGACGGCAGGTTTGAGGAGATCTTCGAAGTATTCCTTCCACCGCCCAATAATGTCCCCAGTCGAGGTCAGCAGCTCCCCACCCCCACTGTAAACAGTGTTGGTGAAGCACTGCTTCCCCCTCTTGAGGAGCCGGACGGTTTGCCAAAATTGTTTCGAGGCCAACCGGTAATCCTTCTCCATGGCCTGACCGACCTCCTCCCAGACCTCACGGTACCTGTCAGCCGCCTCAGGAGTCCCACAAGCCAACCACAGGACTCCTTCTTCAGCTTGACAGCATCCCTCACTGCTGGTGTCCACCACCGGGTTCAGGGATTGCAGCCGCGACAGGCGCCGCAGACCTTACGGCCTACGGGCAGCAGCATCAACAATGTGTACTGATGAACACCCTTATGCTTGAACATGGTGTTCATTATGGACAATCCTTGACTAGCACAGAAGTCCAATAATGAAACACCACTCGGATTCAGATTCAGGAGGCCATTCCTCCTGATCACGCCTCTCCAGGTGTCACTGTCATTTCCCACATGGGCGTTGAAGTTCCCCAGCAGAATAATGGAGTCCCCGGGAGGGGAACTATGCAGCACCCCCGAAAGGGATGCCAAAAAGGCCAGGTACTCCACACTACCGCTCGGCCTGTAGGCCGAAACGTCCCAACCCGAAGGTGCAGGGATGCGACCCTCTCATCCACTGGAGTAATCAACATGAGACGACTGAGCTTGGGGGCAACAACCAAACCCACCCAACCTCGCCACCTCTCACCGCAAGCCACTCCAGAGTAGAAGAGAGTCCAGCCTCTCTCGAGCAGATGGTATGGTGTGCGTGGAGGTGAACTGTTCAATTCTACCTTATAATAACCTCTGTATTTGTAAATACCTGCAATCATTGTCACTTCAGCACATCATCTTCTATTTTATTATTTTTTTTTTTTACTATTATTACTACTTGTTTTGGCACATTTACCTTGTTCTTCTTTGATTGCACGTTTTCCTAACTATCTGCACCCTACTTGTGTGTTGCTAGGGGCTGCTGTAACAAGTTAATTTCTCCATTGTGAGATCAATAAAGTCTATCTTATCTTGTTTCAGCTTCATACACAGGAGTGTATGAAGTGTTTGGTAGCGACCATGTAGCCTTTTAGTGGCTCAGTGCTGAGTTAAATATCTGATAATTGTAGTAGGTATTCATATTTTCCCTGTCTATGTCTTGTCAGTCACAACAGGCTCCATATGATCCAAGAAGACAAAACACAGAGAAAGTGACACCATCTCAATAGACTGTTTCAATCATCTTCTAAATGCTACAAAGTAGAAAAGTTATTCTAGAGAGCAGAAAACCAAGGAAATGGTTCTGCAAATGGAGTTGGTGAGAAGGGTCATCCCTCACTGGGGTGAAGAGGAGGATTTTGTTTTTATGATGGAGAAAATAAATAAGAAACTGAGTGTCACAATAAAAGCTAACATAAGCAGACTGACGATAAAACCAAAAGTCTAAAAAGAGGACTCACTGCTTCATTCTAGGCTATTACTTGTAAAGTTTACATTTTTTTGCACTAGAATGTTTACTCTGACAGTTTATTACTTATTTGTTCAATTTAAATTCCAGGTAATGTTAAAAATATTGCTCTTATATTATATTTAAAAATATTTTTCAGAGCAATGTGGTACTAGCAAAAAATTGGATGTTTCATGTAAGACATTTATTGTTTAGGTAGAACAGGCCTGATGGCAGGGATGTATAACCATGTAAAGAAATCTGATCATTTATTTTGTCTGATTTTATTTAGGATCTTATTTATGGTTGTTATTTGTTTAATGTATTGAAAAAACAAGTCCAAAATAAGGTTTTTCAAGAACTGAAAGTTAACTGGTGTGTAAGAAAAAATAACTTTATCTTCCTTCCATCCGAGAAAAAAAATGTTTTTTTTTTTATATAGATATAATGAAATTGCTTTTCTTTAAGCTGTAAGAGGCCCTAAAAAAGCATTCTTAATAATAATTCCTATTCAGGCTGGGGTTTGGAAGCAGCAGTGCCACCAACTGCTCCACTGTGCAACCCATTCTTTTTCTTCTTCCTTATTTTTACTTTATTTTTTGCAAATTTTCTTAACTTTTAGGAGATCAGTTCCAATCATAAACAAATTATTGATTGAAAGAAAAGCACATGACGTCTAAATCTGCCAGAGTATGAATAATTTTGATCCTAACTGTAAATGCTGTGTGGGAATTCAATCAAAATATGCTTGAATTCCCGCAAAGAATGTTGATTTCAAGATTTCATTCTTCCTTCTTGAGAATTAACCTACTTTTAAATTTTTGTAATGTGTCTAAAATAGAAAATTGAAAAATATTACAAAGATTAAAATTGAAAAACTTTATTTTAGATTTAAAATAATTCATACATTTGATAGCTTTAAAAATACAACAGGAAATCTTTAGTATGTTAACAATCGTATTTAATGCAACAAGATTGATCATTTATGATGCTTGTGTCTATGCATGCTCGATGGCATGCTCATTTTTGACAAATGGATCTCAGTGAATGATTGCCAGTTTATCCTGGTTGGTTATAAGCATGACCAATAAAAACTGGCCAGCACACAGTTTATTATTTCATTATTTATTTCTCCACATTTTATTTTCAGCTGTCCCATTTTTAATGCCCTTGTCCTCAGGGTGCATTTGACTGCATGTTTTAGATGTTTTCCTGGGGTCACACGCCTGATTTAAATGAACAGGGCATAAACAGGCTCCTGCAGATGTTGATGACATGCTAAGGATGCAGTGAAGTTATATGAAGCAGGTGTGCTGAAGCAGAGATGCATCTAAAACATGCAGGACAGTGGATCCTGAGGACCAGGATGAAATACAGACTGAACATTTTGGCCTATATTTAAAATGCTATGTCCGGCAGAACACTAAGGATACTCATCACCTTGAACACACTGTCTCCATGGTGAAACATGGTGGTGGGAGTATCATGCTATGGGAACGCTTATTTTTTAGCTGGGACAGGGAAGCTGGTCAGAGATAATGGGAAGATGGGTGGAGGTAAATACATGACAATTATATTACAGCCAAATATTAAAAACATATTACCTCAAATGCTACTGGTTTTATAAAAAGTGTAAAGTCACGTATGTGCATGTCAGGTAAAACACATTCCCTTGTAGTTAATTTAAATAATTAATTGTTCCTTACTTGTTAACTGTAAAACAAATGTTTTTGAATGTGCAATAAAAAATGATCAAGCTTTAACAATATAATTAATAAAAAACGTTAGTGGTGCTGTGGAGGTTTGTAATGCCCCGAAATCAAATTCAGCCAAAGGCCTCATACAGCCTGCTGCTGGTTTCAGGTGGGACTGTGTGTTAGACTGTCTTTGTACAATTATTCCTGTCTATTGGCTTAAATACTTTCATTAATAGGGTAAAATATCTATTAAAGACTAATAATTAAAAAATAATAATCCTGCTCTGTACTTGTACAGGTAGTCACTTGTACTAATTTTTAACCTATGTGCAACTGCAATTTTGTTTGCAAGTTACACTTTGTGGATCACAGCGGGTGTTTCTCAATGTGGACTTCAAATCCCAGAAGCCTTTGCTGACATCCGGTGTCTTCCTGGCCATCAGCATCCGATATCCCCGAACCAACCTAAAGGATATCTATCTGCACCCAAAAAACAATCCTTCGAAAAACTACTCCATGTCGATGCGCTATTTTAACTGAATGAAAGATTTTATCACGTTCATCAGATGCAGGTGAGCTCAAAGGCCCAGAAACATCGCCATTTTTCTGTTTTTTCGTTAGCCAGCGATAGCGTCAGTAGAAGCTAAGCTAACTTCGCAGCCAATGCTACCGTTAGCACAAACATACAGTCGACATTTGTCAGGAAAAAAACGCGATGCTTTTTGCTATGCTTTGATAAAACACGCTTAATTCCTACCAAAAAAACAGTAAACATTTCTTCCGTTTCAAGTAACTAAGTAGCTATACTGCTGAAATCTAGTTAAATACGAAATGTTAGCCTAAGAGCTAATTTTATTGTATGTTACCACTGGAATCTGACAGAAGTCCAGAACTTCGCGAAGGGATTTTTTTGTAACTCTTTTATTTTGCTTTGCTGTATCAACTGTTTGCGCTTGATTAATAGATTACATTTAACTGTCAGTGCAGTGAGGTGTTAACAACATGCCAGCTCAGCTTGTAGCAGTCTGAGTGCGGTGCAGTTTTGGTGCCAGGCTGTGGGATTCGACCTCACAGTGTTGGTGTTGTTTGTGTCAGGGCTCTGGCCCCCTCTCCAGCAGCTGAAGCGCACCAGTCCTGTCCTCTCTGCTCCACGGCTTTCCTCCTGTCCGAGCCATGACCACCCAGAGGGAGAATGATTTGGTGAGTGAAGCTCCGCCACCTGAACAATAACAACGCTTAAATTAGCCATGATTGTTTATGATTGACATGGTGATCTAAGCAGCACGTAGATGTTTCGCTCAAGTTAGGATAATTTCGGGGTTTGGGGGGACGTGGAAGGGGGTTGTGGATTAGCCAACTTCCACAAACACTTATCTGGGATCGCGACGGCTGTTCCCGTGTACACCATCTGTCTAATCTCGGTTAAACGCTGGCCTACTTTCCTTTCAAGGTTTAGAAACCAATTGATTGTTCCCTTTTTGTGCCCTTCCCCCAATTTCAGCCAAAATATTTGTCACATGCACTTAGGAAACCACAACTTGCATATTTAGAGGTAGTTAAGTCAGATTATTTAACCTGAAAACCAAGCAACATTGTTGCTTAGAGTTTGGAATATGAATATGTACAATATATACAGTACAGAATATTTGCCTGTATTGTATGTTTTTAATAACACCACCAGATAATAGCAATGAAAGCAACAACACAGATTTCTGTTTTTGGTTAGTTTTCTTCCAAGAACTAACACATAAAAGAATAGCATGCTCTGCATGTTCTTTTGTAGATTTTTTTTTAAAAGTCTAATAGAAATGAAGGAATTACAAAGTTATCCCCATGTGTGCATCAAAGCCTATGCCCCTCATTATATATATTAGATTTTTATTTACCCAAAAAAAACGCATCAAAATACGGGCTATGACTTGATGTGTTTAAAAATGCTGGGAGCGCTTAGTTCTGATTTATTTGTTAAAAAATGTGGAGAAAAATATGTTTGTTTTAGTATTTAACCAGCAAATTACAGAACTCTGGGCAATTGATTGGTGCATCTTCATCGGAAATGTGAAATTAAAGAGCAAATAGTCAAAAATTTTATAGGTTACCAAACATTTTTTACTCGGATATGTTGAACTATTTGATGTTGTCAGTGAATCAAGCTCTTGCCTCCAAACATATGATATGACATAATATCCTAAAACACACAAGCAGGTCATATCTGTCTAAAAAGAGATGTATTGGTAACCTGTAGAAAGGAAAACATGGCTTTTATTAGTGACAGGGTAAGACGTTTGTTTTTTATTTAGTTGATAGTTGTGTGCCTAAGATCAACTTAAACAGTCAAAATCAAGTGAATACATTGTGTGGGTAGACTATACAGCATTACAACAAATCAAATCACAATCATCATCAAAATATCGATGTGTGCAATATAGCGATTGCAAGGGACTGCTTGGATGCCTTATTTGGTTGGATACCAAAAAGGTCTCATACATTAACGCTCTACATTAACCAGTTAAACAGGCTCTAGCTGTCCTTACTGGCCACACTTGATGTATGTTTTTAGTGGCTGAGATACCGAACTTCTCAGTGTGTGGTGGGGACATTAAACAAACAAAAGCGTATGGAAAAAATTGGGGTAATTTTAACAAAAATTGTTATCTGAATCTCAGCCATAGTCTAACAATTACTTATTTTCCTGAAATTGTGCAGCTCTAGAAGACTGAATGTTGAACATGTCATCACCCTGCTTGGCCAATGAGAAATGCCACACTGTGAACAATAGCGTGGCTCCAGCAGTGTCTCTGTGTTGGTGTGTGGACAGGAAGCTTGTTGATATCAAATGAAAACAAATTACCTTTGCATTTTAGTAACTTGGTGTGGGTAGGTCTAAGTCCTGCTGGAAAAGGAAATCAGCATCTCCATAAAACTGTTCAGCAGTGGGAAGTGCTCTATAGTTTTCTGCTAGACGGCAGGGTTGATTTTAGACTTGATAGAGCACCCGTACACCAACATCAGCAGATGACGAGGCTTCCTAAGCCTTCACTGACTGTAGAAACTTCACACTGGATCTCCAATAACTTGTCTGTGACTACCTTCTCCTCCTTCAGACGCTGCGAACTCCTTTTCAAAACTCGATGCAATTTTTTTCTTTCATCTGAAAAGAGGACTTGTCCTTGTGGAGGGTGTCAGTGTCAGGAGGGCACGATTGTGTAGGCATAGAGTCCCATTTTTGTGTTAAACTTGGTCTCGTGTAATATTTTTAATTTTCTGGGAAACAGAATTTTATAAGCTCTAATTATTAAAATTAGCCAAAAAAGCACTTGGCACATATTGCTCTATGAGCAACAAATCTATACAATATGGATTATATATTTTTAATTGAATTACTGAAATAGAATAACTTGTTAATGATGTTGTAATTTGAGATGCAACTGTGTATACCTGATTTTATTACTTTTTGTAATTTTTTTGCATTGTTGTTCACAAACAGAAACAACCTTTCCAGTAGTTTGAAACAAATAATAACAAATATAATAAGAATTACATTGAACATTTTTGATCATCTAATAAAATAAAGTTGTTTTTCAGACTGGTTTCCCAACATGAAGGTTGGCAGCTCTTTGCGTTGAGTCATTTCAGATTTGGGTTTGTTGCCATGGTGTTTCAAGCTATTATTTGGGGTTCTTGCAAACTGTGATTTTTATGTAGATATGACATTTTTGAACATTATTCAAACCGTTCCATCAAGACCTATTCAGATGTTTTAAAAACATAATCTGAAGTTATGGCTGATCATATTTTCAAAAAACAGGCAAACACAAACCTTTGTCTATGACATCACCCCATCTCTTTAAAAGGTAAATTATAGTGTTTACATAGTGTTACAGTGTTTAGGTTTTAAAACATTTCCATGGATGAGAAAAATATCTCAAAACCTCTTTTTGATGAACACTGTTGCTATGGGCAACTAGGCAGGTTTGGCTTTGTTTTTATTTTGCTGAGGATAAAACGCAACAAAGCCTGTTGATGATGACATGCACGTGCAACCCAACAGTGAGGTTATCTGGTTCACAGGGACCCTCACGGGGGGGCAGGGCGAGGCGGTGGGGGGAAATGTGTTTGTAAACAGATCAGGGAGCGGGGTCAACCCCTTCCTCTCCCTGACGTCACGCTTATTCAGTTAAGTCTCTTTGTTCTGTTTGCTGTGATTTATCAACAGAAGAAAGTTCATGCACCATCTGAAAATGTCTGGAAAGGTTTTCACCTTGGTCTTTCTGAAGAGCACCCATAGTGGATTAGAAGACTTAGTTTTTGTCCTAATGGCCTTTGAAATAACATTAACTAAAGATAATACGTTATTTATTGGTAATTTGCATATTCATGATCATAAATTATATCTAATCTAGTATATATCAGTCAGGCAAGGGGTGTAAAAACCTTTTTGTCTCTGCATTTGACTACCAATTTGGCCAGCCAGAGAATGTCACTGTCAAATTTGTCTGTATTTAAAATATGGGAAAAATACAGGTGCCTTCTTTCGCTCAACTGACCAGCAGTGTGCAGCAACAGGTGCGGGAGGGGTATCTAACTAAACTGTCTTTAACGGGTATATGTTTTGAAGCCACAACGTTTTAAACCTCGGTATGCCTTAATGCTTGAGGCCAATGCACTGTTACAAACTGTTCCCACACACACCCTCAGTCCCACTATGCGCTGGCCATGTTAAATTAATAACACAGCCCAAAGCTGTCTGGGACACCTGGGGTTATCGCATTACTCCGACAGCCCGGAGCGGGGCAGCAGCACCCTGAAACCAGAGGGGCAGTGTTCTCCCTCCTAACTTCACCCTTTTCTGCTGTTGTTTCTGGCACCAGGGGCTCACTTCACCGTAAGCCCCCACCAAGTACAGTCAGCCAGGCAAAGAGTGCAGATCTGGTGTGGATAAATCTAATTGGACTGGAATGCCCGTCTCCTCTAAGCCTTCGGAAGGTCACCTCGTGCCAGATGAGGTTAGAGGAAGTGGAGGAGTTCCAATACAGATAATTGGAAAGATTTTATCTGGAAGGGTGATGTTTGGCTCGGGTGGTACAAGTTCTTGGGGACATATTGAGACATTTTTATTTGGTGTTTTTAGGTGCATCTCCGCCTTATCCTGGTCAGTGGCAAAACGCAGGACTTCACTTTCTCTCCAAATGACTCGGCCACAGACATCGCCAAGCATGTGTTTGACAACTGGCCAGCAGGTACGTTTTGTGGACTCTATATTTACCTTTTTGTATATTTCTTCCATGTAAACACTCCATTACCTACCTGATGTTGTCTTATTTTGTGCTGACACAAAATGTGAGTTGACTTCATTCTGCAAATTTAATTGCTCTAATTTTAAGTGATAGTTTTTTTTTATTATAGTGGTGTACAATAATTTGTTGCATTCATTTTTTCAATTCCAAGTAAAAATAGTCTACAGCTAATGGTATTATAATGATAATAATAATAAAATAGTAGTAGTGGTATATCAGTATGATGCAGGTGAGCCAGTGAAGCTGTCAGCACTATAGCTTGTCCTCTATTAAGGTATGTTTACTTCAGTCGGTCTAGGTTACTGTAAAATGTGTTGGTGCTTAGAATGAATCCAGGTTGCACGTTGTCAAATAATAAATCTAGTTTATTTATGTCAAACAGTGCTTCTGCCTGATGCACGGTAGCCTCTAGAAGAATAACATTTTACAATAAATGATGCATTTGTTCCTCCTTTCCGTGGCAGGATGGGAGGAAGAGCAGGTTAGCAGTCCCAGCATACTGCGCCTCATTTTCCAGGGGCGCTTTCTTCATGGCAATGTTACCCTGGGAGGTGAGATGGTCTCTGAAAAGACCCAGCCACACACTGTCAATCAAACCTTATTTGTAGAGCACTTTTTATACAGTTGAGTATAAAACAAATATTATATGCAAGTATATTCTGCTGTCGGGTGAAGTTCTCTCTATTCCCTAACAAGGAGCTTAACGGGTCTTTGATGCATGAATACAGTTCCTGGTTCAATCAGAATTGGTGTTTAAACGGTCCTCCTCATCATGACGTCATGAGACCAAGACACCTAACAACTGATCAACAGAACCTCTCCATTGTGAGGCTTCAACAGGATGTTCTCGGATGGAAGTGGCCACTGATCTTAGAGGGTCAAAGAGTGTCATCAGCAGGTCACAGCAGAGATACAGAGAGACTGGTAGAGTCATAGAAAGGCATAGAGGTGGACTTCCTTTGTCCACATCCCACTCTGACCGCTTCATTGTGAACAGTGCCCTGCAGAACCGGATGATGAATGCCACTCAACTCCAGGCACGTTTAAACGAGGTGGGATGCACCCAATTTTCTTGTCAGACCATCTGAAACCGTTCAGATCAGCGTGGTCTGCGTGCTAGACGACCTCCAAGGGTACCTGACCACACCACCAGGCACAGGCATCATCATCTTGAGTGGACCAGGGAGCATTAATGGAGGATGGGGGACCAGTGGACCTCAGTGCTAGTCAATTCACGTTGAGCAAAAATGATGGTCGCCGACGATGTTGGAGACGTCAAGGGAGAGCGCTATGCATCAGCCACTGATTTCACCAGACGAGCCTTTGGTGGTGGTGGTGTTAGTGTGGGCAGATGTGTCTAGTCAATACAGAACTGCCCTACACTTTCTGAATGGTACAAGTCCAACCTGCCACCTGAATAACATCATTAATCCAGTCATTGTGCCCCAACATGAACAACACAGGGCTAATTTCATCTTCGTGGACAACAAACTCCAAAAATGGGCCAGACAAAAGTATTGGTTAAACACATCGTTCTACTCTACTGCACCGAAAACAGAATGAGGCGTACAAAGACAAGAACACGGTTGCTTGGCTGCCTCTGGCATCGAGTGCCTTGACTGTGTGCAATGCATCATGAAATCTGGAGATTTCCAAAGGATTTTGGGTTGCAATGTAGGGCCCTGTGTCAGAAAGATAGGTTTGTGTCCTTGTCTTTGGGTCTCCCAGCAGGGCAATGACCAAAAACATACTTCAAAAAGCACCCAGAAGTGGATGGAAACAAAGCTTTGGAGAGTGTCCAGTAATGAGTCTGGATCTAAAGTCCGTTGAACACCTTGGAGAGATCTTAAAAAGCACCCATCACATATGAGAGACCCGGAGTTTGCAAAAAAAGAGTTCTCCAAAAATCTGAAAGCTTGTTGATGGTTAGAGGAACGATTGATTTCAGTTCGTCTTTCCAAAGGGGGATGAAAATGTGACGTAGAGGTTGTTAATAATTTTGTCCGGCCCAGTTTTGGAGTTTTGCGTGAAATTATGTCAGACTTTACGTTTCTGTCTCTGCTTTTTAGTGTTGTTCCAACACAAACAAAGGAATTAAACATGTGTACTTGCAATAATTTACTGGGAGTAATGGTTTATTTTCTTGAAAAACACTTTCGGCCCTGATTGTATACATGTATATCACAACACTTCAACGTGATGCAAGCTCCCTTTCTGGTCTTTGTTAGCATTCTTGCAGCGAAATTTTGACGTAGCTGTAATGGAGCAATGATTTTTTAGGAAGACCAGAAAACAGAACATTACAGCGATCTATTCTTCTAGTTCTGAAAGCATGAATTCAAGTCTCTGTGTTTGACTGGGAGAGAAACAGTTGCACTTAATGCCAATACTTTTCAGGTGGTAAAATGTGTTTTTTGTCATATTTTAGTGCGGTTGTGAAGCTTAAGTTTCACCAAGGTTTCTGTCCTAATCTGAAGGGTTCTCTGCCAGTGTTGGAGGATGTCAGTTGTCAGCCAGCGCTAACATCAAAGTCAAAATGGGGGCAAAAAATATAATTTGCGCCCCTCAGTCTCCATGCGGTTTGTTCATTTTTACAGTAACGATGGTTCTGTTGAGTAATGATGGCCATCACATCTCTGCACGCAGTTTAAAGAATAGCTGTTAGATCTGTGAGCCAAGAATTAAATACAGTTTGCAACAGTAGCTAAGGTTGACCCTGAGGATCATGTCTGAGGACGGAGTTTATTTTGATGTATTTCAACTAAATGAAAATAAATAACTCACAGCTGAAGTGGCAGTAGCGGTTTTCCTTTATCTAAGCAGGTTGTGGTTTCACAAATTAACTGCTAAGTCTTAACAAAGAGGTCTAAGCAGCGGATGAATGTGATCATAGGTTTATTTAAGCCTATTAAGCAGTTGACCTTTTGAACTCTGTGCCTGATCTCCACCTGCGCCCACTGGCTTGAAGTCAAATGAACGGGTCTAGTGTTAGTTGTGCTTGGCATCATTGGACAAAACATTTTTTTGTTTCTCAAGCAGTGCTGTTTTATATGCATGGTGTTAAGGTGATAAAACAAGGCAAGAAATGTTACAATATTTAATGTAAGTATAAACTGCAGAAGTGGAGGCTCTCAGCTTAAAAGCAGCTCTGCTCAGGATCCTGATTGGCCCAGAAATACGTTTTTCAAAACCCTTTATTGATTGAAAATAAACTTAAAACAACACAGCCGACCAATATATATGTATTTTATGTTAGGTTGCTTGTTTGTTGGAAATATGCCGAAATGTTGTACCGCAGAGTCTTGCGTGAACATTTATAGTACCCGAACTGATCTTCTGATGCCGAAGCAGAACCGCTCTGCGTCAAATGTTGGCCTCAGGAAACTACCAAGAAAAAAAGTTCCTGCGTTCAGAACACAGAGTAGCAAATTCCGGCCTGACCCAGTATTTATTTTCAAATGCATAAAAAAACAGAATGTGAAATTTAAAAAAGTGTAATTTTGCTGCCTAGCCCGGGTCTGTGGTGTTGGTGTTTGCCTTTGTGATCAAACCTAGCTTGCTTTCAGATTAATGGTGAATAGATGAGGTGTGAAAGAGGTGTTTCATGGGAGGAAGTTTGGGCTGATATTATTTCACAAAGACATTGGTGAAAAGACATGGAGTCTGTGTGTCGCTTAAAGCTGTAAAACAAAGCGTCGCTTGACTAGAACTAAATAATGCTCATAAGTACAGCAAAACAGTTGAACAAGAACTGAATGGGAAATTTGTATTTCTACAGTTCCTTGTAAAAGTATTCACATCTCTCAAACCTTTTTCATTTTGTTGCCTTACAACCACAAATATTATATAACCGACCGGCCCAAATGTAAACGTTTTTGGCAATATAGTGTATGTTTAGGGTTCTGAACAGTGCTTCATGAGATTTGTTTAAGCCTGGGATATAGTTTTAGAACCTAATCCTGCTTTAAACGCCTCCAAAACTTTCTCCCTGACATGTCTGCTGTGTTTCTTGGTCCTCATGATGCTGTTTGTTCACTAAGGTTCTCTAACAAACCTTTGAGGCCTCCACAGAACAGCTGAATTAATACAGTCTTTCTAGTTCAGTGACTTTAAAGACAGGTGGTTTCACTGGATTTTACTTGGAGGTATCAAAGTAAAGGGGGCTGAATGTAAATATATGCCAGACCTTTCACATTTTTACTTGTAAAAAAGAGTTTTGAAAACTTTGAGTCCTTCTCCTTCCACTTCATAATTAGGCAGACTGCTTGGTGTCGCCTATGACATAAAATCCCAAATAATATCAAGTCTGTGGTTGACAGAAGGTGGAAAGCTTCAAGGATTAGAAATGCTTTTGCAAGGCACTCTATCTGTCGTGTAAAATACTTATATACTTAATACTTAATATATATTTCCTGTTTAAAGCTCTGAAACTGCCACCGGGACGAACGACCGTCATGCACTTGGTTGCCAGGGAGACTCTTCCAGAGCCCAATTCTCACGGTGAGGATCTTTTAATCTTAAATTCAGGTGCCAAGTAATAATTTAACTGAAATATTTAATAGAAATGTCGTTAAACTAATAAAAGCCCAGATTTATTTTCTTCAACACTCCATACTGCAAGTCTCTCATCCTCTCAGCTCCTCTGTCGTCTTCATCCTGTTTACGGCTGGCGTTTCTTGCCAACTCGAGTTCTTAATCTGCATGTCTCTCCTGTCTTGTCTTTTTAGGTCAGAGGAACAGAGAAAAAACCACAGAAAGCAACTGCTGCCTCCTCTTGTAAAGCTTCAGATGCGTCCCAGTCCCCTACCCCAACATCATGCAAGCTAAACCTAACGCATCTAAACATGCACAAACTCCCTCATTTTTTTCCTCCTGCTGCTCGTCTCTTCGCCTGCAGATCTGGAAGGAAATCGCAGGAAGGGGACGTGACCCGTTTTGGTTGAACTCTCGTCCCATCTGAACCTTTTGCTTTTATTCGTGCCAATATGTCCCCACTGAATTTTTAATCTGTCAGCGTTACTTTCTGTAGCCATTTCTCTTAATTTTAGGATTCATGAGTACATGCACTCTGTCGCACGTTTGCTGATGGAGGTGTTTTTAAAAAGATGGCATTTTTAGTGTTAAACATCCTGAAACTCGTCGCTTTTTATTGGACTAAAAAGGATTTGTGGGCTTTAACCCATCTCTTCTATTTACATGGATGAATCCCCAGGTCCTGCTGCACTTAACCTGTCTAATTATGAAGTGTTCATTGATTTATCTCCTCCTGTATCGTTTTTATTATATATTTTTTTGGTCACATAGACCCAAGATTCCCACGTAGTAGAAAAATCTGCCATCCTCCTCATTGACTTTTTCTGCATAACTAACTGGACCGTCTGCATTCGTTTGCTTCTGTCAGTGGGCCCATATAGAAGATACTTCAGCAAAGAGAAACTGTTTTGGATCGCTTTCAGGGATTGTTTTGGAGCCTCGGCTGGTGTTCAGTAGGAGTTTATTACGTTAAAGGGTGCTGGCATGGCAGGTAGGTTAAATGCGAGCAGAAAAATCAGGAAAGAGAAGGCTGGAGGAAGATGTTTCGTTAGCTCAAGACCCCCACCCCCTGCAACCACTGGAGTCTCACAACAAGGCAGAATATTTTTTGTTTTCCTCCAGGACGGATGAGGGGAAAAAGGAAAGCAGGATGGTTTTTTCCCCCCCCTCCCTGTCATTTGGATGCCGTCTGTAGTTCATGTTTGCCTTTTATTGTGGAATTCATTAATATCATTAATAAGGAAATTTAAATATATAAATTTTTATCTCGTGTATAGGTATTTGTTGAGCTGTAGTGAGGATGAGTGAGTGTGTGTGAGTGAGGTTGTGTGGTGCACGTGTGTGAGGGCTAGTGAGATTTAAATTTTTAAAGTGGTGCACTGTGACGGGCTGCGGTTTCTTCACAAACAGTCGGAAACCTTTTGATTCCTTCCATTCAGTGTCCTTTGGTTTGTGTTTTTGTCGGTGTCACTGCTATGAAGTTTTAGCTCAGTATGAATAAATGTAAAAAACTAAAATGCAATGTGATCTACATAAAAGCTTGTATTATAAATGAATAAATCTTTACATAAGGCAGCTTCTCTGGGCTCAGATTTATTTTTATTACTTTTCAGCTTTTGACTTTTAGATTCAAGCTTTAGTTCATCACAAAAAAGTGAGTAAGCAAATAGACTGGGATTGTGAATTTTAAATAATTTCTAAGTCTTGAATTGCTTCAGTTATTTTATAAAATTCTGCTGTCACTGTTACAGTAGCTTGCATTTTTATTAGGATTCTGCATGACAAACCAACAGAAAGTGGTGCACGATAATGCTTTCTAGAGTCACCTTTCACCTTTTGCTATTACAGCTGCAACTTCAGGATGAATAGTTTAAGCTCAGTCAGATGGATGGAGAGCGTCTTGTATGATTCTCAGATTTAAGCTGGACTTTGACTAGGCCATTCTAACATGTGAATATGCTTTTCTGTAAATCAGTCCATTATAGCTCTGGCTGGTTCGTCGTACTGAAACGTGAACCTCTGCTCTGGTCTCAAGTCTTTACCACCTCTAACTGGTTTTCTTCCAGGATAGACCCGTATCCATCTTCCCATTAACTGGTTAACATCCCTGCTGCAGAAATGCGTCCCCGCAGCATGATACTACCAACACCATATCTCAGGGTTGGAATGGTGTGTTCAGCTTTAATTTCCTTACACATGGTTTCACATTTTCCTCAAGCACCCTCTGGTAGATGATATGATTTGTGTTGGATCATGTTGGTGAGTTGGTCAGGTTCTACTGCAGCAAAGCATCCATTCTCTCTGCTAAACTTTAGTCTGCTCCTCATGTTTTTTCGTAAAAACCGAAGGTTTGCTCCTTGCACGACTCTCATGTAAGTTATTGTAAACTTGTTCAGTCTCTTTCTGACTGTACAGCCGTGCACGTTCACATCAACAGTAGCAAGAACCTGCTGTAGGTCCCATTATGACAGGGTTTTTGGATCTTCCTTAAGCATCTTGCTGTCTGCTTTCAGAGATAGCTTGCATGGAGAAGTTAAACCAGGGCATGTTGGCAGTTTTTAATGTTCTCCACTTGTAGAATGACTTCTGTTGAGACCTCATTTAATGCCTCACCGGATTCATAAACTGCTGCAATGTTCTTTCTGAAGGTCTTTAAATCTCACCGTGGTGTTCGCCTTCGCTTCAACAGTCTGGAGCAGATCAAACGCAAATGCCGGAGATTTCAACAGGGTAAACCTTCAAAAAGCAGAGTAATAATGTTCAAACCATCTGCAGCTGATGTGGTGCACCTGTGTGAAATTGTAGTCATTTTAAGTTGGAATAAATTGGGGGAGTGTCCTAATTTATTTCTGACCAGAAACTGAGATTTTAACATGCATTTTTCAGTTTGAAATGTTTAAAATTACTTGAAAATTTCAGGTTTACTAAGATTGACATTAAATAACCATATGTTAAAACATCTTTTTTATAGGGTGTCCTAATTTTTCACATGACTATAGGAACTTTAGTTTACTGAATGTTAGTCTTGAATGAAAAAATATAAGTGCAGCAAATGTAATTTATTTGCAGTGTTATGCATTATTAATCCAAATTGCTCCCCTGTTGCATCAGTTTGTGTTTAAACTGAGATTTTATTCCATGAACATCCTCTTCAGAGTGGTGACTGTATGTTTAGTACTGTTATGGACATGTAATGTACTGTATGACCTGTAGGTGGCAGCGTCCCCCTATGAGCCGGATGCAGGGTTCTATAAGGTGGTGTTTAAATATTTTCATCCAGGACTAGAAATAAGTACATATTCATGTGTTACCTTGGTGTTTGAAGGTTTGGTAGCAGAGGCCTTAAAAAACAGAAACAAACTGTTTGACAGTGTCGTGTCACATGGAAAGCTCTCATTGCTGCCAGCTGAAGAGGCCATTGTGTTCAGGTTTCCACTGAGCTGAACTTCAGCAGCTGTTTTCTGGTCTGCTGCAGAAATCTGCTCCTGATGAGTCGATGTTATAACTTAACTCTGGCAGAGTGTCTCAAAGGAAAGAATACTTAAACCTGATCCTCAAATCTCTCAACAAACGCCTCTTTCACTATACAGTGAGGAGACTTTGCCACAGTTTCCACTTGAGTTGTTTTGAGTGTTTTTGCAGAGTGAAGTCATAACAAGAGTCAATCCCAGAGGTGATGAGCAGTATTTTAATGAGAGTCCAGGGAGGTGATCTGTTGAAATGTTTGCTACTGGAGCCCCCCACAGTTACTGCAACGTCTGCAGGATGAATTACTTCTGTGGTCGACATGACTCAAAGCACGCGTGCAGCCAATTTCTCGGCGCTGCTCCAGCCTCTCTGCTGCTCTGCTCTGTCGACTCTGGAGGACGGCATGGGGACCTCTGATTTGAAAATAGAATATGTAACAATGAAACCATAGCCAGATAAGCTAAATACTAGTACTTAAAATACTAGTCCAAAACACTTTGGGTTTAACTGGGTTTAAACCGCTTTGTTTGAGAACCAATATAAAATTCTGAAAAAATCCAATCCGTTCAAAACTACTTTATTAATCCCAAAGGGAAATTCAGTGGTGCTGTAACTCATATGCAGATTTCCTTAAAGAGTTGTAGATGCTGGTGGCTGTGGGCAGGAAGGATCTCCTGTAGCGGTCAGTATTACAGCAGATCTGAAGAAGACTCTGACAGAAGAGACTCCGTTGTTGAATGCCAGTCTGATGAAGAGTATGTTCATCTCCAGAGGTTCTAGAGGATTTCCCAGGACATACCCTGTCTTCTGAAGTCCCTGGCTCTGATGCAGCTACCCCAGCAGATAATGGCAGACGAGATCACACTCACCACAACAGACCTTCAGAAGATATGCAGCATCTTGGTGAAGGCACTGTAAAATAATGCATTTGGAGGAAGAAGAGAGAAGCTTGCAAGCCTGAGAACACCATCCTAACTTTGATGTACGGGAGCGGCAGCCTCGTGTGGATGTTTTGTTGCGAGGGGGACCTGTGTTCACAAAATGGAAGACAACATAAAAAAATTAACATTATATGGAAATTTCCAAACCTGACTGAACAAAATCATGTGAAGCTCAATAAGAAAACAGGTTTAAAGCCCATAAAACAAACTACAAAGTCCACAAATCCTAATTGTGACAAAAAAATCTTGAGAGGAAGTCTGAGTAAAAGCTCGATCCACAAAAGAAAGATGGTAAAATGCAAAACATTCATTTTAATCATGAAATTCCTCTTTATTAGGAGTTTCTGCAGCTTCCTTTAAAAGCCAATGGATACCGCACACGTTGCAGAGAAAATACCTGCATGCCTGAATCCGCAAGGGGCCTGTGATATATGTGCTACTTTCTGTCATGGTATTTACCTCTGTAAATCCCGGCTTCCCCTTCGCAGCTTCAGACCACTTTCTTATCTTCCAGGTCCAGTCTTATTGAAACCAGCTGTGAACACACAAATCAAACCACATATAACTCTGATGCTGTTCATTTTGTGTCTTAAACACTGAATTTAGGCCATGCTCGGGTGCAAATTCAGCTAAGTCTGAATTTGTCAATGTCATGAGTGGAAAATTGACCCACATTTGGATATTTTTAGAGGCAAAATATAAAATATTTGTTTTTATGCAGAAATTCAAAATCTTGTTTGACATAAATGAGTCACTGTGCTCATCAGCTGTGAGAGGTTCATTCGTCCTCAGGTCCTATGATGGCATGAAATGAAAGACTTCAGTGGGCCAGCGTGAAAACATACACACTCATGCAGGGGTTGATTTAACCCAGCGGGGTGTTCGCAAATGAGCAGCCTTCTCGCTGACTCCAGAAGCTGCTGCCATCTGTCTCCGCCCCCTGTCTTCTCCTAAATGCAGGGATCGTGACCGGAGAGGTCAGATGGCTTTGGAAGCCTTGTAGCATTGCTGTTTCCATAACTAAGCTCCAGCAGAGGCGCGCAGGACGAAGGGAGGCCTCTTTTTATATAGTTGCTGTTTCTCCAGCCCTTGGTGCCGTAGGACTGTAATAGAGGCTCGGTTTTGACAAAGCATCATGTCTGCACAATAGGGTCCTGAAGTCATGCGCAACATGAAGATGTAAACGTCTCTCTGCAGTGCTCTTGTGAAGGGGTGGGAATTTTAAAGGTTCTGCAGTAAAACTAACAGTTTCTGAAGCTGTGAGCATTTTTCTCTGATTTTACTCATGACGTCACGTCACCACAGCAGAAAAAGGGCTTTTCCAGCTCTGCTTCACTTCCAAACTCTGAACTCTGACCTATGTACGAGGCAATTCTTCACACTGTCTCGAACATGTTTGGACAAGAGCACACAAAACTAAACCTCTAGTTTTAGCACATCAGATGTTTTCAGTGCCGTGAAAATGCCTTAAATCATGTCTAGGTTCCTTATATTTTGTTTTGAAGCAGCCAGAGTTGTTTAAAAGTATTTTAGATGGGCTTGATTAATATCTTCCCAGACTTCCCTGGGAGGAGACTTCAGCGAAGACCCAGAAGTTAATGAAGGGACTCAATATCCCTTCTGCATTGGAAAATCTTGGGATCCTTAGTATGAGCTGGAGAGTGTCGCCGGGAATGGGGATGTTAGGGTTTCTCTCCTGGGCTGCTCACTCCAACCTGACCTTGGATATGTGTTAGTCTATAGATGGATGGATGAAAAATTTAAGACAGCTGCATGTTTTCTAACAAACAGAGGCTCCTGATCCTTCACTCATCAGACCTCACAATGATCGCACAGATTCAGATTTCATTCGGCATGTAAGCTTGTTTCATAGAAAAAAACAGACCATGTCGCCTAACTTTTGAAATGTATCATTCAGAACGGCGTAGTTTTTCTAATACAGCCCCAAAGCAAATGGTTCGATTTCTGCAGCAATTGTCTTTTGAAAGATAAAACAGAAGTAGAGACTTTTTTTAAACAAAATTCACAGCAAACATCAAGGATTGTGTATGTCTTTTAGGGTATGACAACAAGCACTCTTATGCCATGATTTGGGCTGGTTTTGCAACCATGACATGTGCCCCCTGCAGTCATTGAATCACCACGAACTCCTCTGTTTAACAAAGAATAAGGGGTCAAAAAGTGAAGTCATCTGAAACTTTGTCCAAACTTGATTGTGCAGCAAGATCGTGGCCTAAATTCACAACATTGATATGACATGTAAATTTAGTCTATCTGAGGTTGTCTCGACCTGGAAAATGAGTTTTATGTTTACCTTCTAATTTCGGCGCTGGAAAGACTTAGGAGATCACTACCAAACCCTTTTCCTAAAATCAACATCGTTACATGTACGACAGAAACTCTATTCCAGTGACTGCTGAATTTTTAACACAAGCACTTCTCACCTTTAAAAAGGTACATATTAGGTGATTACCAGAACCCAGCAGCAGTGTGTGTCAACGGTGGAGAACATGAAAAGATATGTGAAAGCTGTGATTGAAAAATCAGGGTAAATCCACCAAATCCACTTTTCTGAGTTAAAACATTACCTAAACAATGATTAGAAACGTGTTTTCTTTGTGTTATTTAGGATTTTTATCTGAAGCTAATCCTAATTTCTCTTTTAAATATATGGGATACCTTGAAAAAGGGTCACAAGACAGAAGCAGGAGTAATCAAAACTTTTTCTGTCCTCTTTGAAATTGATGCATAGAACATATAGGACTGGCCACTATCTGCCCCCTATCCCTTCTCCACTGGAAATATCCATCCATTGTCCATGGATACCTGTTATCCTTGCAGGGTTGAGGGCGAGAGGCAGGGTACACCAGGTCAAACAACCATGCATGCACACATTCATATCTAAGAAGAATTTAGAGAGGAAATTAACCTTGGAGTACCCAAGGAGAACCCACGCATTCATGGAAACAATGTGCAAACTCCATAAAAGAAGACCCCGAGCCAGGATTCAAACCCAGAACCTTCTTGCTGCAAAGCTACAGTACTCCCAGCTCCAGCACTGTGCAGCCCTTACTAGAAATGTGGCATATTTTACTATGTTTTTACCGTATTTTATGATTGGCACCAAGTTGCTGGAACCCAAGTCTATAACTCCGCTGGATGATCCAGGTCTTAACAAAGTTAAACGTCAGCAATGGGCAGAACAATAAAAAGGCTTGTGGATTCAGAGCACGATGCTCACATAGTGAAGGCTTTTCTGTTCTTCATGGCTCCTGAAGTGTTGTCCTCATTTTTTGGCCAGGGCAGGCGGTCTCTTTGGGTAATGGCTTCTCACCATATTTTCTCCCTTTGTTTTATAATGAAAAGCCCAAACTGAGAGTGGAAACACACTAAGATGATTACACCGAGGAGTCTCACTCATTACGCTCAGCCCCCTGCTGGTTACTGTTGTGTTTGTGTACCTGCACCTTGAATTTGAAACCTGAAAGCTTGTTTCATGTAATCTGTGTTTTATTCAGTATTCCTTTTATCAGCAGCCAACCCTGTGTGTTTTTATTTTCCCTATTGTTGCAGTTTATGTTCAAATGAGTCAGATTTTTCCTGCTCTGATCTCTTTCCAGACATCACAAAGGTGTAACCCTCCAGATCTGCACCGTTTTGAACATATTTGAAATGTTCGGAGCAGTCCTCCATTAATAACTTTGGCTTTCACATATTACTATCTGTTTTTTCTCTTGGTCGCTGGGCTTCACGACACTTAAGGAAACTCAATATCTGTAAACACCGCTGCTCATTTCAGATTTACAGGCGCCTCTACCCAGACTTTTGCTGTGTGTATGTTGTTAATTAAGACATCACAATGCTTTCCAGTTCACTGCTCTTCTGCGCTGCCTGCTGGAGCCTGGACCGTAATTCCAGTTAGTCAGGGATCAGATGGAGGTCAGTGCTGGCCTATGGGTGCTGCTGCACACCACAAGCCCACCGAGCCTCTCCAGACCATGTTACAGCTTTTATCCCCACTAATGGGATCTCGTTTGGGGGAATCCTGAGGGCCGCTGGGATTAAGATACCTGGCCTCGCTCCCTCCATGGGAGGTGCAGCGAATCTGTTGCAAAATTGCTGAAATCTTTATGTGTAGTATCTGGAGAGAGACTAGCATGTATTCACACTGATATTGACATGGATGTGTCAGATTATGAGAGTTTCTGCCTCGATCCTTCTGAGTCCGATACTGTTTGCAGCTCAGTGAGAGAGCATCAGATGATGGAGGGCTGGGAGCAGCTTTGGCCAGGGAGGAAACACTGTCTGATGAAGTTTAATGGTGGATTGTCTTCCACTAAACAGAAAGGAAAGTGAATGAAGTGGAAAACCTTTTACCTTTAACCCTTTTCTTAATAACCTGTTTCGTCCCTCTGTTAGCTTAAACAGATAGAGCAGGGGTGTCAAACTCCAGTCCTCAAGGGCAGGTGTCCCAAGTCCAACACATCTGAATCTAATGATTATATTACTTTCTCATGCACACTGGTTCTACTGAGTCCTGCTAATGAGCTAATTATGTGATTCATGTGTGTTGGCCTTGGGACACATGTAAAGGTTGCAGGACACCGACCCTCGAGGACTTGACTTTGACACCTGTGATAAAGATATGAAATTATCTTCTAATATGTACTGTAGCTGGATGTTGCTGGGATTTCAGTATTTAGTATAACATCTCCAACTCTGGAGGTGAGAGCAGCAACGAGAGAACAAGTTGAGTCTATAGTTAGAGCTGTCAAATCTCCTGATTTACAAGCAGCAGGTTCACTGCGTCTGTGGTGCTTTAACTCACGCAGTGTTTCCATATTTTCTTCTCACAGAGGAAGATTTGATCCTGATTAAAAGAAACAGGCTGACTGCAAGGTAGACGTCACAGTTTCCACCTGAGGAGGCCGCAACCTGCAAAAAGAGCTACCAGAGGTTGTTTTAATCCCCTAAGGTCGGCACTTATGTTGTGTTTTTACAGAGGAAAAGTTACATTATTAAATCGGATATGAGCCATGGTGTTTTTTTACATCTGATCACTCACTGCTTTTCTCTGAACAAAACAAAATAGTTTTGTGATGAATTTGTTGGTTGTTTGTTGAACAGTGTGAGGATAACTTTTATTATTGACGGTTACTATGGAAGCATAGAGCTGACACCCAGGCAAAAGATTAATAAAAATATATATCACGTTATAACGTGAAATTGTATTGTTATCAGTATATTTTTCCTGTTTGAAAAATATACTGTAATATTATTACAATATACATATCACATTATAATAAAAACCTTTTTATATTCTTACAATATTTATGTCGTAGGAACACGATCATTTATTCTGCAAACATCAAAAAGATATTGCTAGAACAACATGTTTTATTGTTAGAACAAGAAACATTTCACATTCCGAAACGCCATTAATCACTAGATTCATTATTTTCAAGACGCTTCAGTTTAGAGTCAAGATGCCACATTAATTTGGGCCTGTTTTGTCTTTCTCAACCCTATATGGGTCCAGATATTTCAGTAAATGTCTCACGGTACCCTGCATGACAACATAACCCGCCTGAATGCAGTTTAGGTGGTGTCGTTTGTATCCATGGAGCCTTCTGTGCTCCTCCAGGTGATCGCTGCCACCTCAGTCGGGTCAGGCTCATTCTGCCTCCTGTACCGGCCAGCCCATGTGCTTTAAGTTTCTTCTTAGTGTCCACATGATCATCACAATACAGTCCAAGCTGCTGAATAACAGCAGATTCTCTCCATGGCTCAATCCAAGCATTAAATAGTAACAGTTGCTGCAGATAAAACGTTTTCTTAGCCACTTATCTGCACTGTCATCAACTTCGTTATGAGGTAAACACATATTATGTTCCAATTAGAAAAGGTATCATGGTTTACCATTTAAGCTTTATTGTTCTAACAATATAATGTTCTGATTTATGCATTGTTTTCTCACATTATTACAATATAATATTTACATTGTTAGAACCTTAAAATGTTTTAGTTATAACGTGATAAATATGTATATTATAATATTATGATAGTTTATTGTGCAAACATGAAACATTTACTGTTAGAACAATAAAGTTTTCATGTCATTAGGTGAAATAGCTTTATTTTTCCTAATTTACAGCAACGTTTTCTTTTCTGTTGAGCAACCTTGAACACTAGAGGTGTACTGCATGGGCAGCAGCGCCCCTGGTGGTGGCTACAAGATATACCCTATGAACCTCCAAATCACTGAATTCAGGTTCCAGTCACCTCAATGGATTCAGATGGATACAATTTAGCACCTCGGCATGCAAGCTGCGTCTACAAATAATATGAGATCTCAGGGATTTACAGCAGGCTACCAAGATAGGATGCCACCTGTGCGATAAGTCCAGTCATGAAAGTTCGTCACGACTAAATATGCTGCGTAAAATCAGAGAGCGAAGTCAGTGGATCCTGAGGCACAGAGTGTGCAGAGGTCGTCAACTTTCTGCAGGGTCAGTCGTTACAGACCACCAAGCTTCATGTGACCTCCGGATTCAGAATAACAGCACAGCTGCATCCAAACCTTACATCACCAACTACAATGCAAATTGTTGGATGCAGTTGAGTAAAGCACGCTGCCTCTGGACTCTAGATCAGTGGCAATGTGTTTCCTGGAGTACTGAACTATGCCTCCCAGTCTGGCAATTTAAAAGGGACCAGTCTGGGTTTGGCGGGTGTCAGGAGAATGGCCCTTGCCTGACTGCATCGTGTCAAGCATAAAGTTTGATTCAGAGGGATTACAGTATGGATTGAGGGTGTTTTTCAGGAGTCTGGTTCAGCCCACTTAGTTCCAGTGAATTGAATGGTTCATGTTTCAGCATATCAGGACATTTTGGACATTTTCATGCTCTCAACTTTGTGGCAAAAGCTTGGGGATGACCCCTTCCAGTTCTAACATTGCACCAGAGCACAAAGAGAGGTCCATAAAGACGTTGATAAATGAGTTTGGTGTGTAAGAGCTTGAGTGGCCCACACAGTGTCTTATTGAACCTAATGGATCGCCTTCAGGATGAGTTATAGTGAAGACTGTGAGCCAGGCCTTCTTGTCCACCATCACTGTCTGACCTCACAAATATTCTGGAAAAATATTCTGAAATTCCCATAAACACACCCTTAAACCTAGTGGAACGTCTTCCCAGGCACCATGTTAAACTCTAGGGATTAAAATAGGATGTAATTCAAGTTCACATTGGTGTGAAGGCAGACGAGTGAATCCTTTTGACAGTATAGTGTGAAACTCATAATAACCAGAAGTCTTTATTTTTGGTAGAAACAAACTGCCAGTGATTCATCTGTGTTGCCTAAGAGGAAAATTAGAGAAGGCTAAAAACTGAAATAACAGAGGAGTTATTTCAGTTTATATGATCTTAATCTGGAAAAACAGACTACTGTTGTATAAAAAGACACTTCGCAAAGCTAGAACAGCATATTTCTCATCATTAATAGAAGAGAACAAGAATAATCCTAGGTTTCTCTTTAGTACAGTTGCTAAACTTACACAGAGTCATAGCTCTGTTGAGCCATCCATTATCTTAGTTCTCAGCAGTCATGACTTTATGGGATTCTTCTTAAATAAAATTGATTCTATTGTTGGGGTCATCCATTTTGGTCACACATTTTGACATGCGCAGCTCAACAGACGTCGCAGCTCTGACGTCACTGGGAGTAGAAATCGGCTGAGATGGAGAGTTTCGTTGCCATTTCCCGCGTGTCTCACAGGACAGCGCAACGGAGGCGCATATCTGGAGAGACAAAAGCTCGCAGGCGAACTTTTGCTCCACAAGGCCATTCCCGGAAGAGCTTGAAAGCTGGAAATCTGTCTGATATAAGAAGATCAGAAAATGTATTCGCCGATCGAAGACCACACCGACACCCGGCGCAGGTGGAAACCCATAGAGGTTCTGTTTCCAAGGAGATGAGTTTTCCTCCTTGTGTATGCAGTCAACTAATGGTTCTTCATCTTTTCCCTTCCTGGACGGATGAGAAGTTAGTGGGTTTTTTTTTCCTCTTAATTTGATCACGGACGCGTGATCCCCCTCCTCCTTTTTCTTCAAACCTGATCCCTCCTCAACCGGTGGAGAGAAGAAATCAACGTCAAAGTAATTTCGTTCCTTTCATATTAAACCGGATAGGTGCATTTAGAGGTCTGGGCAGGATGAGGCATAGTGAAGGTGATTTAGAATCATCAGTGGTTAATCTAAGGTATCAACTTGTTGCATGCAATACTGATGGAAGTGTTTTATGCTGAGCTGTGTTTTGATTTGCTGCGCAAGCGCTGCTGAATCGTGCGTGGTTCATGTTTTGTCTGGCTGATCCCAAATCAGCCAGGAGTTAGAAGTTGGACTTTTAAAAGTTTTTCATTCAAAGCAACTGCGGTCTGGGCCTCGTCTGACCACTCTTTGTTCCAGTTTTATTGCTGGAGATTTTCCACTGAGTTCGCCTCAGAGATTTATGACCCTTTGTTTGAGATTTGGGGCGTTCAGCTGGTTTTGGCTAAAGGGGGGTGGCCCCACCGTTTTATCAGCTGATCACTGCAGTCGAGACATCAGCACACCAGGAGGATCTCTTTCCATTTAACCCAAATTACACATTTTGTCCATAAAACTGCTGGTTTGATATTCATCCACACTAAATGCATATGTATTTTTCTTTTATTATTATTGTTAGGTAGTCATTTTTATTCCCTTTATGTAGAACAGTGCTTGTTAGTTAGGTGAAGGTTTTGGACCAGAATAATGATATATATCAGGATTATTTGAAGAGAAGCGTTTGTGTTTATTTCGTGCAAGAGTGATTTATCTGTCAAAACAAGGTCGAAGATCCTCCATCTTTGGTGAATTGGTTGAATAAACAGTGACAGTTGGTGGTTTTGGTTAATAATTTGTAATTATTAAAGAGCTTTGAGCCCATAAATCACAGCACCAAAGGACATCTCAGATTTCTTTTCGTAAGTAATGATTTTTGGTTAAGAAATTAAATTTTTTTTAATATGATTTTAAATTATAATTCTTGATAAATATGAATCAATAAATAATCATAATCCTTACACTATTAAAAATAAAATCTTTGACATACTCCCGAAGATGATTACTTCATCCTCAGCAAGTGAGACAACATTGGAAATAACTGTAGAACCTGATCTGTGTTTGGACTGTTTTGATTCTGTGGAGCTTCCTGAGTTATCAGAAATATTAGCTTCATCTAAACCTTCAACTTGTATGTTAGACCCAATCCCAACCAAATTATTTAAGGAAGTGTTCTCTCTGATTACCAGCCCCATTTTAGATATGATTAATCTATCCTTAGTAAATGGATATGTACCACAGGCTTTTAAGGTAGCTGTAATTAAACCTTTACTTAAGAAACCTTCGCTTGATCGAGATGACTTGAAAAATTAGAGACCTATATCCAATCTTCCAATTCTTATCTAAAATTCTTGAGAAAATAGTTGCTAATCAAATGTGCGAGCATTTACGCAGCAATGACCTGTTTGAAGAGTTTCAGTCAGGCTTCAGAGCTCATCATAGCAATGAAACAGCTCTGCTGAAAGTCACTAATGATATTCTTATGGCCTCAGATAATGGACTTGTGTCTGTACTGGTTCTGTTAGATCTCAGTGCTGCATTTGATACAGTCGACCATAATATTCTCTTAAAAAGGCTGGAATATGCTGTAGGGATCAGGGGAAAAGCGCTAGGCTGGTTTAAATCTTATCTGTCTGACAGATTCCGTTTGTTCATGTAAATGCTAAATCATCTTTAAACTCCAGGGTTAATTGTGGAGTACCACAGGGTTCAGTACTTGGGCCAATTCTCTTTACTATATATATGCTTCCAATAGGTCAAATTATCAGGCAGCATAGGATAAATTTTCACTGTTACGCTGATGATACTCAGCTTTACTTATCCATAAATCCCGATGAGCCCAACCAGTTAGATATACTACAAGCATGTCTTGAAGATATAAAAACTTGGATGACTTTAAATTTTCTGCTTCTAAATTCAGACAAGACAGAAGTTGTCGTCTTTGGACCGGAGTCTTTTTAAAAAAGAAGCTGCTTAGTCAATCACTTAACCTGGATGGCATTAAATTGACCTCCGATAATAAAGTAAAAAACCTTGGTGTTATTTTTGACCAGGACATGTCATTTAAATCCCATATCTGTTAAATCCAGAATAGAATTTAAAATTATCCTCCTCACATATAAAGCCCTTAATGATCTAACTCCATCATACATCAGAGATCTGATTGTTCCATATGTTCCTAACATGGCACTTCGTTCTCAGACTGCAGGTTTACTGGTGGTTCCTAGAGTCCTCTAGAAGTAGAATGGGAGGCAGATCCTTTAGTTATCAGGCTCCTCTCCTGTGGAACCAGCTCCCGTTTTGGTCCGTGAGGTGGACACCCTGTCTACTTTTAAGGCTAGGCTTAAAACTTTCCTTTTTGATAAAGCTTATAGTTAGAGTGGCTTAGGTTATCCTGAGCTATCTCTGTAGTTATGCTGCTATAGGCTTAGGCTATTGGAGGACATAATGACCACTTTCACTCTATTCGCTACATTCTCACACTACTCTACAATTTTGCATTATTTGCTGTTATTTCAGCTTTTAATTTTGTTCTCTCTCTTTTCTCTTCCTAGAAGCTACACCTGGCCTGACTCTGTGTCTACCTGTGACACCTTTCTGGAGAGGGGCATCGTCCGAGCTTCTGCTGGCAACAACTTAATGCTCACCCTCTACCGATGATCCACATGGCCCTGTCTTTCAGTGTTTAGCCCTGTCTCTCTCCTACTGGCTGAGCTTTTACTGTGGCTAACTGTATGTGCTCTCTTTCATACTCTAACCTTGAAAACTGGCTCAGAGTTTATCTGTTCTTTCTTCCTAGATGAAACGACTAAAGGAGCTACATCCATTAACATTTACTTTTCTTTCCCATAGAAAGTACTCCTGGATCAGTGCTTCTGTGTTCTGCTTCTGTGTTCTTTTTCCTTTTCTGCTCTGTTCTCTCAAACCCCCAGTCGGTCGTGGCAGATGGCCACTCACACTGAGCCTGGTTCTGCTGGAGGTTTCTTCCTGTTAAAAGGGAGTTTTTCCTCTCCACTGTCGCTACATGCATGCTCAGTATGACAGTATGATGGATTGCTGCAAAGTCAACGCCAGTGACTGTCCACTGTCTCTACATGCTCATCCAGGAGGAGTGAATGCTGCAAGTCACTGACTGGATACAATCTGCTGGGTTTCATTAGATAGAAAAACTTTTTATCCAATTTGAATAAATAACTGTAATAAATCTGACTGCACTGTTCAATGGTTAGTTATTAATTGGAATGCATGTGCCTGACTTGAAATCTATATGATTCGATTGACTTGACTTAGCCCATTTTAAAGTAACCCACCTTTCACACAGTGCAACAGGAAACAACACTCTCCAATTATTTTTACCTCTGCCTTCCTCCCTCCCAGTTGGATGGAGTAAGGGGGAGTCAGGTTTAGCCTAAACCGGCTCAGTTATTGTTGAGGTGCAAACACACCCTCCATTTCTGCAACCTGTATGACCACTTCTCTTTTCCAGTGGTTATAATCATTCTGACTGAGAGAGGTACCCCCAATCCTTGTGGTTTTTAGTATAACAATGGCCATCAGTGGGCTCTACATGAAAACACTGTATCAGTGTATTATTTAACTTAGTACCCCTACACATATCCCATTCTAAAATGGCTAAACTCTAGCACTCAGTAGTTTAATCTAACCTCCCCAACAACCCTATACCATTCCAAACCCTTTGTGAAGTGCCTTGAGACGACATGTGTTGTGAATTGGCGCTATATAAATAACTGAATATGCTGCAGCACAGCGAGCTGCCGCAGGACGATAGAAAGTATCTGTTCAAAACTACCACAAATTTTTTTTACAAAAGTAACTCTAACAGTGCTTTGTATTCACCTTAGAACCAGTCTTGGGTTGACATCCCCCTCCAACTGTTTTCCAGCTGCATGCGGAAAAACCAGTGGGATATGCCAGTTCTAATGGTCAGTGACCAGGTTAACCACATTCCACTGGCTATTCTGCTCTTAAACATAAAATGTCTTGCAGAATTTTCACCGACAGATGTTCAACTGTACTGTGACTGATTTAACAAGGTGCAAGCCATGCAATAAGCAGTTTATAATGGCGGCTTTTACTATATTTTATGTCTGAATCGGCCATGTTGGATTTTGTGGTCAAGGTTAGTGAAGAACCTCTGATGTTTTCATTTAGGCTTTTAATTTAAGGGAGTGTTCTGACAGTTTTTTTTTTCAAATTGGATTCAGAAGGAGATTCTAATTTTTTTATAGTTTTATGAGGTCTCTCTTTTGTTTTGGTGTTTTTATTGGACTGTTGTTCTGTTTCCCTGCAGTTCCGTGTTCCTTTGGAGAGTTTTCATTATTTTCACATTCCTTTTCATTTGATTTCCTTATTTGTCTCACTTTCAGCTTCCTATCACTATATTCCAAAGGCTCCTTATATTATATGGCTTTTTTTTCCTGATGCCATTCCACCTTTCGAGTTTTATTTGCTTTTTATTTCCAACCTCCTATGTCTGCCCAGAATATGGAGTTCTCACCATCTGTTTATGACTAACGTTGTATTTGCATCTAAACCTGCTGCTAATGTTCCTACATTTGGGTTAGAAGCTAAATAGAAAGCACCAAAATGCTATGTTTGAACTCTCTACTAACTCTCTGCTAAGTGCATGATAAATGTGTTTAATTAGATAATTACTTTAAGCATATGTGGGGATCGCTGAGTCTAATAGCGGCACAGCTAACAGTTGTTTTCTCTCCTGTGTGTTTACTGGGGGTAATTTGGCAGGGAGTGTAGCTACTTTGGTCTTTGATGCTCTTTAAGTTCACATTACTCCAACCCTCTGTTAGGTCGGGGGCTCGGAGTTCAAGAACACGCTCGGGTTTCAGAGAAGGAGAGTGATGTCAACACAGCCTGCTACTCAGTTACTGCTTTGGCGAGTGCAGACAACAACATTGTCTTTGCTGAACAATGTTGAATAAAGTTACTTGTCAAAACATTAGAGTGAGAATATTGTCATAAGTGTAGTTAGGGGCATTTTTACAATTAGTTTGCCAGTATTTAAAGTGGATCTCTATAGTAAGTGTGAACTGATTAAGTTGAGGTGCTGCTTGGCAATCAGGTCTGATATCAAGCTGCTATAAAAACACTAAAGCTCAGATTTCACTTGCCTGCCACCCCCATTCTTCACAACTGGGATAATGTTGTCAGGCTTGTATGCAGTCCCCTTTGTCCTCCAAAAGGCCAAACCAATTTGAATTTCAAATTATTATCTTTATGTTTGAGTGCATTTGCAAACTGTAATCCATAATTTTATGCTGCTTTTGGAGTAATGGCTTCTTCCTTTCAGAGTGACCTTCCAGCCCAAATCGATACAGGACTTGTTTTACATAATAATGGATAAAAATTGATCTCTTGCCTACTTCAGCCAGCATCTCCACATGGTCTTTTGCTTTGGTTCTGGGAATAATTCACACATTCTATAAACTTCTATAAATTATTATTACTCCTATTAATCTGACCTTTTAGTAATCATTTAGTAAATTTGGTCATCTTAAGCAACCTTAAACAGGAAAATTTTAGTCTGATTTAATGTCAGACAGTGATAATTAATGGTTGTGTCTTTTTATACTCTCTGTTTGTGTATAAAATGAAGGATGAATGTTGTCTATGATAAAAGTGGAAACAATGATTTCAAATTCAAAGATAAAACAAGAAAATTATGTTTCTTTTTCTTCATCAACTCAGACGATAAAACTCACAAAAAACAGTTACACAAAACTTTCAATACATTAATAATACTGCTCTGTGAAGATATAATGAAAATAAAGAAAGATGTTGTACAGATGAAGAGCGTGGTGTCTCAGTGAGCGTTTCTTGGTTGAGTTGCACAGCTAATCTGGATCTTAGAGGGAGTTGAATGTCAGGACACACAGCTGCAGCCCAGCTTTGTCTTTCCTCAGACCAGGCCTTGGCCACCTTGTGTGCTTCTTTTTCTCTGCTTCTCAGAGTGATCTCAGACCGGTGTCAGCCGTCCCGCTGCCCACTCTAAACTAACGGCACTGCTTTTGGTGTTGCATGAGTCAGAGGTTATCAGTAACAACCACAGTCAGAAAGTTTCAGACCCAGACTGACTTCTGAGCCTCCAACAATTTCTTTATACTTTGCTTCCGAGCAGTAATGCTTTATTGGTAGTCTTTTAATGAATTTCTGAAGGGTTTCAGAGTTTGTTTTTTTTTACTTTAGCTGTGTTTACCTAAATCGTTCTGTCCAGTCCTTGTACCAGACTAGCATAAATGTGCAATGTGTTGAAAATGGAAGAAAAAAAGTACAAATGAAGGACAGAAGAAGCCATATCCCAACAAACATGGGTTCATCGCTTTAATTTAGGAGTATTTCATGCTTGAATGATTCATAGCTCAGAATGGCAAACAAAACAGCATTCCTCCGTAAATTGGAAGGTGCTGCACCACAAATGAGTGAAAACGCGTTTGTTTGAAAGAAAAACCTTTACAGATCTGCAGAAAGCCTTGAAATAGCACTCACCAACACTTTATAGGTAAAAGCTGAGGTCAAATTTAATATCAAAAAACATTGCTTTGCCAATGGGCTGTAGATGCAGTAAAAAAACACAACAAAAGATTTAAAACAGCAGTTAACAAACAGTAAATCGGGCAGGAATGGATGAATAAGGAGTTAATTCTTGTTAAACGCCAACGCAAAGAGGTATGTTAAGAACAAATTTAACATTTTCAGGGTTTGTGCACCTCTGATATGGAGAGGCAGAGCATTCCCGCATTTTACAGAAGCCACGGAAAAAGTTTAATCTCTTCTTGTTTTTAATTCAGTAGCTGGGACATCCAGTAGCAGCTGAGATGTTGTCCTCATTTCTCTCACTGGTGCGTCATAGTGTAGCAAATCAGTGGGATATTCAGGTGAGCAGCCAAAAAGTGTTTTAAAAACATTTGCTAAAATCTAAAACTGGACTCTGAAATGCCCTGGAAGACAGTCTAGAGAGCCCAGAACTGAAGAGATACGCTCACACCGTCTGTTTGTGTTCAACAGGCGACCTGCTGCATTCGTTTAGGCTTCAGGAGTTTATTTCCATCCATGATTAAAAGTCCCGTTTGTCAGATTAAAAGCAACTTTTGAAAATAACAACCTTTAAGCATGGATTAAACATACATTTCATTAAGCCCACATTTCTGTATTAAAAATTATGTAATATTCTAATTTAATAAATTAACTGTGTTTTCATTGAATTTAAATGGAAAATCATTGTAATTAACAGAAATAAAGCGTTGAAAACATCAGTCTGTGTGTAATTAATCTATATAATGTGTTTCACTTAGTGGATAATAATATTCTAATTTATCGAGATGGACCTGTACAAAAAAAACTGAAGAGGACCTTGAATACAACCCTGAGGAGCACCATATTACAATGGAGCTACTTCTGAGGAGTGCAATGCTAGAAATGGTTGGAACTGCTGGTTCCTTTTAAAAGATGCAAGAATGTGTAGCTTCTTGGGAACAGGGTGTAAGGAATAGATGGATGGCTGAAGAGTTTTGCACACTTTTAACTTAAAGTCTCTTTGGGCGTAAATTCTGATAAAAATAGGACTCTTTCAAGCATTTAATATCAGCGTTTTCTGTTCTCCAGTGTTCTAGATTTCTGATCCTTGCAGCAAGTTTTCCTTGGCATCTTGTTTGCTCTTTGAATCATGTTTGTTATTACAAACAGACAAGCACTGCAGATCATTTTGTGATTGCAAAAATTTCTCAGGTTGTCTGAATCTTTTGTTTGTGTGACTGTGGGTAACCTTTAGATTACTTTACAATGAAGCACTTGTCCCTGAAATGCTTTGTCAGTCCTCTGATGCCTCTTTTGGAGCTATAAATCTCTATTGCATGTCCTGTCTGTTGAATTTATAGACCACAATCAGTCACGGATCAAACGTTGGTCAGGAACAATAAGCTCCAGCTCAGCTACGAGCAGAAATGTGCCACACTGGAATCCAATTATGAGCTTCATCAATCTGTCTGCAGCTGAAAGGAGGACCAGTCATGGGGACAAACCAATGAAGCAAAGCTTGTGTCTGATCTGCATACAGAGTGTTAATCTCAGTTAAAAAGAGCTCTGTTGCATTCAGAGCTCCATTGGATTCCAACTCTTTGTTTCTATGAGTGAAATGCAGAGTTTAAAAGATTAAACAGTGATTGTTGCGAAGCCCTCAGCACCGGTACAGCCAAGTCTGTGGCTACTCTGTGTTCAGAGCCTACAGGGACAAGAAACGCTTGGCCTCTTATTCACGGAAGAACCGGGAACGGCTCCAGTAAAAGAGGAAGAAAAAAAAGTCCAAACCTCAGTGAATTCCTGATGAGGCAAAGAATGCAGAGAAAGAAACCACATTCTTGTCATTTGCTAACTTTTCCAGAAAGAAAATCTTTGTCTTGCTGAAAGGTAAAGACCTGCAGAAAAAAAAAATATGAAGAAGAAAGGTGAGCAGATGAATCCTGCTTGAAAACATCCACAGAAAGCTTTAGTTCACTTGTTACTGAAGATAAATGTCAGGCTGAAAAAGCCAGGCTCGGTTCTCTGAATTCATGTACAGGCTGTTAGGAGAAACAGACTCGGAAATGTCAGCTTACTGATCCTGACTGTGATTATGTACACTGTTGTTGTGTTTTGAAGGAGAGCATTGTCACCAAATTAATACTGCAAGTAACCGGTAAGACCAAAGTGTTCATATCCGGCAGCAAATCAGTTTCTTACAGCTGCATCTGGCTCACATGAGCGGCAGAGTGCTGAGTACAGCAAAAAGGTTCAGGCTTGACTAAAGAAATTAAATCTAAAAATCAATGGATGCAAGGCCTTTCTAAACTATTCACACCCCTTAAAGTTTGCCACATTTTGTCCCACTACAACCACAAACCAAACGGATTTCATGTGACAGACCAACACAAAGTAGTGCTTACTAATAAAGTGGAAGGAAGAATATTTTACAAATAAAAATCAGAATAATATGGTGTGAATTTGTGTTGTGCCCCTTTTTCTCTGACACTTCTAAATAAAACTAAGTGTTAGCAATTTCCCCCAGAAGTCTCTGAAAACACCTTGCCCACTATGAAACATGGTGGTGGAAGTATCATGCTGTGGGGATGCTTTTCTTCAGCAAAGAATGGAGCTAAATACAGGGTAATCCTGGAAGAAAACCTGTTAGAGGCTTCATGTTATAGATGTTTCCCCAATTTGAAAACCCGTGATCTCAATGAATGAGTTATTATTTGACTACCACAGAACCTGGTGACACACCAAAGAAATCATTCTTTCAGTTATTTTATTTAGATACCAGGGAGAAACGACAGTAAATTATGCAGGATACAGACCCTCACAGACCGAATCTGCCCAACCATGGTTAAGATAATAGCAAATTAATGTCTTAGAGCAGTCTAGTCAAAGTTCAAACCAAAAACTAATTGAGAATTTGTGGCCAAACATTAAAATTTATGTTCTACTTCTCTAACTGAGCTTGAGCTATTTTGCAAAGAAAAAATGTCAAAACTCTTACTCTAAATGTGCAAAGCTTTTAGAAACACCCCCAAAGAGCTTCAGCTGTGATTGCAACAAATGGTGCTCCTACAAATGCAAGCACTTCACTTCATAATTGCAAACCACTTTGTGTTGTTTAATCACATGAAAATAAAATGCAGCTGAAGTTTGTGGCTGTATTGTGATAAAATGTGGAACGTGAACACTTTTTCAAGGAACTGCAAATGTTTACATAATCAAAATATTTTGAAAATATCGTATACTCTACATAAACTGCATGACAAAGCAAAATATGAAAAGTAAAACAGTAAAGTTCATTAAAGAAGAAAAGATATTTGAAGTAAATTCCACTTTTGGTGGATTGTTTGACTTTTTCTTTGATAAAATCCACAAAAACATTTCTAAAACTCTTTTTTGCCACGCTTTGTGCAGTCTGTTGCTGACGCTCATATACAGAAGACTTCTGAGACTGAACCTCTCTTATGACTCATTCATCAAAAAAGGGCCACAGCTCAGCGTTGGCTGCCAGCTGCAGTTTTTGCTGGCCTGATTCTGAGACTTAACCATAAATCTGCAAAACAGGATTTATTTTCTCCAGGCTGAAGAGACGAGAGGAACATTCAGATCTTGGCCTCCAACAGGAGACTATCAGCAGATAGTTGGCTCCTCACTGAAACAGCAACCATAATGTCATGTTTATGGTAATGCTGCGAGCTCTGTTTGCAGATCAGGTTTCTGCAATAAATGCAGGTGTGATTTCAGCAAATGGCGGCATTTTAAACTAACTAGACAGGAGAATAGCTTCATCCCAGTCCCTGAACATGACCTGAAGTCATCTGTCAGAAACCATAATGACTTCTAACGTGCCACTGAAGTAAGAAGCTATCAACAGAAACAAATAGAAAAAATGAGTGAAAGGGAATAAAAACACTTCTGATCAAAACCTTAACCTGGATGAAACATCAACAACAACATCTAGAACAGCAGCAGTGAGCAAAAAGTAGTACCAGTCATGGCTGGTGGAAGACCTACACCAGGGGAAGGGCAGAGTCTAGCAATCTGTTCCTGGAGTAAGTACCCAGAGCCTGCCAAACCATTTCATCCTTGCCAGTCCATGAGTACTGGTGCTCTCCTCATCATTTTAGATGACGCCTGCTGAAGTCGCGAAGCCAGAGAGGAGGAGTTCTTCTAAATGTTTGCTGCCTGCACTGGACTTTTAGGGTTTTTAAAGTTACAGAACTTTTGTTTTTGTGAATCTTTTATTGATATAATTTTTATAGCCCCTTTTTTATAAGCTCTGGGGTCATTTCATTGCCTTCTCTGACTGATTAAGAACATGTGCTCCCTGGTCTGACACAAGTATTCTGCTTTTCATGTAGGTGGGTCATAATCAGGATGTTAGTGGAGATCCAGGAAGCAACAAGAACAAACTGGAGGAATAGATTAGAGAAATCATCAAACATTATAAGAAAGCAGATGTACTTATCGAAAGTATAATTTACCATGTCCTGATTTTCTGTCAGGTATTCACGCTGTCACAACCCCCTGATGGCAAAGGCAAGAAGGCTTGTCGGTTAAGGCTGTAATTATTCATAACCCTGGCAGATTTAAGTTCAACATCTTTAAATTTTGGCAACGCTTTTCTTTGGCCTGGAAGTAATTTTAACACTTTCAGCGGCCCAGCTAGAGTCCTGACTTGGATCTGTGGAGGAAGCTAAAGATTAGGGTGATGGCAAGGAGGTCTTCCAACCCCCAAAGACTTGGAGCCCATCACTGAAGATAGTGTTCAAATACCAGAGGAAACATGCAAAAAGCTGATCAGCAAGTGTTTGTTCGTTGTAATGCTAATAAAGGTTTTTGCATTGATTTATAAAGGGAGGGTAAACATAATTTTAGAAATACTATTGTTTTCAAACAAATGTCTTGGTTGAAAGATCTGCAAGGGGTGTGCATACTTTTGAGCTTAACTGTAGCTGTAAAAGGAGGTTCTTGTTGCGTCTTTGGAGGCTGCTGGAGTAAATGTAGACACAAACATACACTGTGCCTGGATTCCTCTTTACAATGCAGGCTTTGTTGTTGCCTGGCAACCACTTTGTTCCTCTATGGGCCGGTCCTGCAGCACCTGACGTTCCAGTGAGGACCAAGGTGTTGGATATACTGTTGGACCTGTTCACGACACAGAAGGACAAGTAGAGAGATTACAAGAAAGTCTGGCTCCTTGGAATCAGAACACAAACAAATTAGGGTTGGTTTATTACTTTTTCACAGTACACATTTACTGAAAGGTGCTAAATTAACTGGTGCCGTTAGTTATGGCTGACCATCATTCCTCTGTGATATTTTTTCTATCTTATAGCTAAAATTTGGATTTCCCAGTCAGAGGAAGGAGAGTAAGCTCCACTGAGCTGAAACATGCCTCAGGGCTGAAGTGAGGAAGTCATCGTTGAAGCTTTTCTGGCCCAGTCACTGGAGGAGACATTGACACCAAGGAGTGTCAGCAGGAATGTTCACTCAGAGGCTGTAAATATTTGAGCCTGTTTACCGAATCCTTTCAGCGGATTTGTCCCTCTGCTCCACCGACCTGAACGCTTTTAGTTTCCATCCCCTCACCAGAAACAATGAGATGATCTGCTGGGTTGAGAATCATATGTTTTGAGATGTGTGCATTTTCCACGACGTTTAACAGCTGCAAATGTGTCCCAAGTCTGGATCACTACATCTGCAGGGACATTTCTGAACCGACTCTGCTCTCAGACGTCTCACAAGATTTCCAGCATTCCCTGAGGAGTTTCTGCTTTCTGGTTTCATTTAAAGTTTCCCAAATGTTCACGTCATTCTGGCGTTTTTAACAAATATTTTGGCTCTATCTTTCATCTAGCAGGGAGGTTGAGTGGAAAATAGATCATGAATGTTTTAATAGAGCGCCGTGCAAAAATATTCACACCTGTTGCACTTTTACACATTTTGTCACGCTGCAATCACAAACCTGAGTGTATTTAATTGGGAATTCATCTGATAGACCAACACAAAGTGATGTATAGCTGTTTTATGTGTGTGTTTTGCACACATAGTATTTTAGAAATATCATTGCAATATGGTTTTCCCATTTAAAAAAATGAAGTCACCTAAATCCTGACCTAATAGATTTTGGGTCATGCTCCTTACCACCTTCCTAGGTTTTGTGTGTGGTGGTTGGCTGAGCTGCACCACCACACACCAACCCTGGCGCAGTTACTCCAACGTTTTGGGTCTTTTTTTGCATGGATAAAGACATTTTTAGAAATGATCACGACTTTATGAGAATCTTTCCAGAAAGGACAAATTAAACAGATTGGTGTAGTTTCTTGTACACATGGCCTGAAAACCCTGAAGCTGATGTGAATGCCAGTGTACTGTAATTTGCATGTGTATAAAAAACTTGTGGGTTGGCCACCACAAGAGGCTTTAACCCAGGGGCCCCCATTGAAACTGAAAGTTATACAAACTCTTCTTTAAAAAATAGTTCAGGCTCAGTCAGTTTGGGCCGAGAGCAACCGTGGACATCAGCTGAGTTCTGGTCTGGACTTTGACTGGTCCATTCTCACACTTAAGAATTCTCTGATCCAAACCCAGGGTGCCCAAGTCCAATGGGAGCTACTACCCTGCAACTTTTAAAAGCATCCATGATTCAAATGGTTGAAATCCCTCATCAGCATGTCATTCAGCTCTGCAGAGGTCCGGGAATAAGCAATTCATTTGATCCATGTGTTTAGGAGAAGGGATGTGTCCAAACATGCAGGACAGTAGATCTCGAGGATTGGACCTGGGTTCCCCTCATCTAAATGATTACCTTGTAGCCTTGGTTGTATGTTTAGGGTTGTTGCTGTGCTAGAAGGTGAACTCCATCTCAGTCTCGAGTCTTTTGCAGCCTCTAACATGTTTTCTTCCAGGATTGTCGTGTATTTTCCAACTCTGACCAGCTTCCCTATTCCTTCTAGAGAAACCCACCCCCACAGCATGATGCAGCCACCACATCCACGGACCATTTGTCTTTATACTGAGATTAAATTACACAAAGTTAACTCTTTATTCTAACTAGGTGTCATCTGAAAGCACTTGTTTGCACTGGATTTTATTTAAGGGGATCAGAATAGAGGGGGTTATATATGTTTGCTTTTCGAACTTAGACATATGGTTGTAACTTGATAAAATGTGAAAAACTTGGATAAGTTTAACTACTTTTAGAGGCTCAGTAATTTCCCTGTTGGACCCAGTTGTTTCAAGGGTCAAGGTCTGACATCGGAATCAAAACCTGCAGGGTTTGGGTCTAAGATGCAGTAATAGTAAAACTCCCCATTTTCTGCAGCAAAATTCTGTTGGAAACTAAATTCCAGAGACAGATGTTACCCTATTAACACATGTTTGTGGTCAACATCTGGCTGGTAAAAACTGACAGTTTTAATGGTAATTTCCTTAGAAGAGAAGTAGAATAAATTTCCTTTAAAGAACCACACATCACTTTAATATTGTGGTAGGAGACCCAAGAACAGCACACCGTTTGGGATTCCTTCAAACTTCAAGAGAAGACTCCCTCCTATTCCCTGTCCAGACTGGTTAAAGATATGGAAAGACTCTCCTCCTCTTTCCTGATGGATTTCATCGAAGTCAGTTTGCATTCCTGAGTTCATGTTTTTGCAAACCATGCTTTCTCCCTTTTTTTCTTCTCCTCTCACAGCTTAAGAAGCCAAACTAATATGACATCATGCTGAAGGGAAGCTATGCTGAATACGTACCCACAAGGACCTGCAGGAGAACCAGGGACTAACGGCGTAAAGGGGAACCTACGCAACAGAAGAAGTGTTTGTCAGAGGAAAATTTTTGTATCTGAGAAGCTAATTCCTGACACATGTGAAGCCCTTTGTCAAGTATTGCAACAGCACAGGGACCAAAATATGGGGAAGAAAATCTGTTGTTTTGACCAGGAGACAAGGAGAGATTGAGGACAGACAGATGGGATCAGAGGGCTTGAATGAAAAAACTGGAAAAAGAGTGAAGGAGCAATAAATATATCTGACTGGAAAAAAGGGGAACTTAAAACACTGAAGCTCAAGCTGGATAGGAGAAAGGGGACATTCTTTGAGCTGCTCTGTGAAAGGCGAGTCTGAAGCGACAACAGGGCTCCAGCCGGGAACAGGTCAAGACCTACCGGACTGTTCTAAGAGATTCGTTCCACCTCTTCTAAACACAAACGGCTTGTTTGAATCTCAAGCCAATTATCAGATTAAAGAGTGCAGAAAAAACTCTGTGATCCTGTTAATAAATCCCTAAATTGCTTTGAAAAACTGTCGCAGGGCCTCACAGCAGGTTGGATTTTAAACGTCTTCCTCCCTGGTCCAGCACACTGGCGTGAAAACGACACCAACTGGGCTCTAATTTTCACATACAGATTCACAAAGTGCTGTAAAAAAGCATTTTTCCCTCTCACATTTTTCTTCTGTTTTTTGCTGATTTTCACACTAAAGTGTTTAAGCTCTTCAAGCAAAATTTAGCATCAGACAAAGACAACCTGAGTGAATGCAAAAAGCTTTCTTCAAATGATTGTTTATAATATGAAAGGAAAAAAGCTACCCGGTAGTTTTCATTTAACCAGTTCAGAGGATTTCCGAACAGATTGTTTATGGCCATGTCATGGCATCTCAATTAGCTTTACGTCCCGACTTTGACTAGGCTGCTCCAAAACTTCCATTTAGGTTTTTTTTTGCTGTTCAGAGGTGGACTTGCTGGTGTGGTTCTGATAATCGTCCTGCTGCATAATCCAAGTGAACTTGAGTTTAATGTCACAAACTGATAGTCGCATCTTCTTCTTCAGGTGTTTCTGGTAGAGAGCACAATTCATGGTTCTATCAATTACAGGAAGTTGTCCAGCCTCTAAAGCAACAAAGCAGCCTTAGACCATGACACTACCACCTCTGTTTTTCTGTATATTGTTCTTTTTCTGAACTGCTGTTTTAGTTTTACACCAGACATAACAGGATGCACTGCTCCTAGAAGGTACCACGGAATATTTTCTCCCAGTTTTAGGGACAGTCAAGATGTTTTCTTCTTGGTCACCAATGGTTTTTGCCTTGAACTCTCCCATGGATGCCAGTTTTGCCCAGTTTATTTCTTCTTGTTGGAACTCTGACCTTAACTCAGGCAAGTGAGGCTGGCAGTCCTTCAGATGTTGTGGGTTCTTTTGTGACCTCCTGCTCTTGGAGTAATCTTGCACTGTGGTTCGCTGGGGTTTCAAAGCTTTAGTAATGGCTTCGTAACACTTTCCAGACAGATAGATGTCAGTGACTCTCTTTCTTATCTGTTGGAGTAATTTTTTTCTCTGCATTTTGTACTTTAAAAACCCTGTGTCAAAATGGTCCTTAAATGGTGTATGCAAGGCAGCAATTCTTGAGAAACTTCAGACTTTGCTACTCAGAATTCCAGCTACTGGGGAATTTTGCCAACTACATTCGGAAGTTTGAAAATAAAATGATGCTTAACTGACCAGTTCATTCAACCAATCAAGCAGTGAAGAATGAACGGATTGTTTGTTTCATTTTTTGTTTTGTTTTCTTGTTTTTATGACATAACACAACAAACTGAAAAAGTCCAAGTCCTGTTGCAGCAATGTTTTAAAGTGTCTGTGAAGATGAGAGCTTCCCTGTCTCAGTTGAAGGAAGGAGCCCCCACAGCATGATGCTCCCCTACCATGTTTCACAGTGGGGAAGGTGTGTTCAGGGTGATGTTTATCGTCTGTTTTCCTCCCCACATCTGGTATGTAGGTGAACGTTTTCAGTTTCTGTCTCCTCTAATCAGAGCAGCTTCTATCATATTTATATTCATGTCATGTCCACAGTGTTGTGCAGATTGTTGTGTGCATGTGTGTCTCTCCTCACATGCTCTCATTGCAGGGTGGGACTGGCAGGTGTGCTCCCGCAGCTGCAGCTCATCAAGCCTAATCAGGAGGACGAAAAGAGGAGCAGATTCCCTGAGGCACAGACCAGATTGTTTTGCTCTCATGTGTGGAATCACTTCCTGTGTTCACGTGATTGCTGGAGAACTCTTTGTTTCATAACTTGATCCGGCTCTAAACTTTCCACCTTTCCACAACTTCCCCCTGATCTGTCGGCTGTGTTTCTTGGTCTTGTCATAGATTTTGTTGAAAGTTATCAGAGTGAAGGGGGCTGAATTCAAATGCATGTCATTGTGAAAACAATTTAAGCTTTTTCTTCCACCCCTGTAAACCCTACTTTCTGTTAGTTAAAACCAGCTAAAACCAATGGACCTTAATTTGGTTCAGTCTGCTTCTGACACATAAGTCACGTTTTCTCTGTTGAACTTGAATTTATTTATTTTCTACTTCTTAAAGATAATTAGATTTTTTTTTTAGGTTCTTTCACATGACCCTTAAAATTTAAAGGGACAGTGTCTAATTCTTCACCTTACTGTACAAGCAGTAGAATCTCTTGCTTTAATATGAATCTGTTACAGGCTTTAACTTGTCCTTAGTGCCACTGCAAACACTTTACATAAATCTTGTGGTATGTATGTTCACTTGTACCCAGTATGAACTAGTTTGTCTGGAACCCAGATACCGATATTGGAGTTTATTAAAATAATCCACTTAACCAGATTAAAGTATAAGGAAAGTCAAACACTTCTAGCTTCCGTAATGATTTATTCTCAATCCCTCCTTCATGAACCAATGAAAGTTCTTTAAGAAGTGGTAAGATGTTAATGAACATGGCAGCTGTTTCTTCAGAGGGGCACAATGTGAGCTTGTTATAAAATAAATCATCTTGGAAAATGTTAGAATATAGGTCAGTGAAAGTGGTGACAGTAAGGAGGGTTGGGTTGGTCTGGAGAAGGGCAAGAAAAACCTGCTGGACTTTAAATGTGCAGGAGATGCAAAACAATATTGAATCACTCTTCTCTGCTGTGGCTTGCTGTTCACCGCAAGTTTAATTTGGTATTTTTTCATCTGCTGGTGGAAAGCCGCTGTGTTTCATTTAAAAGGAATGTCATCCACAAACTGGCAACATGTACCCATTTATGATCAGTAAGATAGCTGCAAACAAAAGTCAGATGAGAATTATTAAAGTGTCTCAGAAAAGACATATTCCGTTGTGTTGTTAACGTTTTGGCTTTTACTTGTTCAAACAAGGCACAGTCTAATCGTAGAGGGTGGAATAGAAATGAAGTGGTTGGCATTTTTGCCTCACATTGAGATTTATAGCTTCAAACCCAACCAGGCTGAAATAGGCAATCTGCACTCAGATGCAGCACGGTTGGGTTTTAAGCTGTAAATCTTTATAGGAGGAAACGGAAAATGCTTTCAAAAACAAAGTTTAGAATTCTGGTTAAAAAACAAAATTAATTTTGATGGATTTTGTCCCAAAGTGTAGCCCTACATCTCTCCAGGACCAGACTTGTGTCCTCAACAAACAGGATAAAATGAGTTTAAAGAACAAATAGATGGGTTTTAATGTTTCAGCCAAGATGATTGGTTAAGAATTTAATGTTCAAACAATAAAAGCACTTTTAATTAATTAATTAATTCAGTTTAATTCAGTTTATTTATATAGCGCCAATTCACAACACATGTCGTCTCAAGGCACTTCACAAAAGTCAGGTACATACATTCCAATTAATCCTAATCATTGAACAGTGCAGTCAGATTCTGTTATTTATTCAAATTGGATAAAAAGTTTTTCTATCTAAGGAAACCCAGCAGATTGCATCCAGTCAGTGACTTGCAGCATTCACTCCTCCCTGATGAGCATGTAGAGACAGTGGACAGTCACTGGCGTTGACTTTGCAGCAATCCCTCATACTGAGCATGCATGTAGCGACAGTGGAGAGGAAGATCCATCGCTCTCTGTGTCATGTTTATAAAAGAATTACGTGCAGCTTGTTGTTCACCAGATCCACCATTGACTCAGAAGACCAGACTGACCACATAGGGATGACAATCATTTAGAAAATCCTTTTTCCTTGATGTTGTTTCACACCTATCCTTGTAAACCAATACCCACAAACTCTCGCACTGTCAGATTAAGAGGATAATCTGCAGTTGTAAATCTTTCTTAAATAAGAGTGGTTATTTGGAGTAAATAGTATTAAGTTAGTACCATTATCTTTCATCATTGTTATTATTGTAGTTTTTGAAAAGAAGTGGTTTGTCATCAGTTTTGTCAGCATTATGTGAAAGCTGCTGGTTGAAGGGCATCTGAATTAATATCTTCTGTATTCTGCACTGTAAGCACTGTCAGGACAGGCGGATGCATACAGGCCAACAGACATCTGAGACTGATAAAATCATTGTTATTAGTTTCTGATTTTCTGGTAGTCCTCTGATAAATTATTATTTTATTCATAATTTTAATAGAAATCAAAATCTAGAATCTAGACTCTTGATGTTTGCATAATAATTACACCAGTTCAGATACACAGCACAGTATTAATGCTGCTCTGCAGCATCAGGGTTAGCCTCTGCAGCTTCAGTGCTGCTCTGCAGGGTCAGGGTTACACTCTGCAGCTTCAGTGCTGCTCTGCAGGGTCAGGGTTACACTCTGCAGCTTCAGTGCTGCTCTGCAGGGTCAGGGTTACACTCTGCAGCTTCAGTGCTGCTCTGCAGGGTCAGGGTTAGTCTCTGCAGCTTCAGTGCTGCTCTGCAGGGTCAGGGTTAGCCTCTGCAGCTTCAGTGCTGCTCTGCAGGGTCAGGGTTAGCCTCTGCAGCTTCAGTGCTGCTCTGCAGGGTCGGGGTTAGGCTGTTAGTTAGTTTTTTTTGTTACATCTTTCTGCTGACGTCATAATCCTCAAAGACTTTTTATCTACCCATATGTTACATCTGTTTTCAAGTAAATATTGGCATGCTGGATATTAACTTCAACTTGATTGGAGCCCATTCTTGTGTTGTTATTAATGCTTTATCACAAATTGGTGACCTCTGTTTAATCCCCTGCTTTTTGACAACTGACTAGAGGTTCTCATTGGGGTTAAGATCTGGTTTCTTGACCACAGTTTCAAAATAAAAAAAACAAAAAAAAACAAATGATCACCAAACTGTGACTAGATTGCTGGATGGATCTGCTCTTGAAGGACGTTTTGATCCCACTCTTCATTAATGGTAGTGCTTTTGTGTAAGTAATACCACTCCCCTAGATGAGAAGCAAACCTGACACATGGATTGCATCTGGATGTAATACTGTTGGAGTTGTGGTAGCACTAAAATTTACTTCTACACACAAATTATTTTCACATGTCAGATGGAGAAGTTCATCAGAGAAAACATCTTTGTGCGAGCCTTCTGCTATCCATGACTGCACTTCCTGCAGAATTTCAGTCTTTCCTTGACTTTTGAAACATGGTTGTCTAAAAGCCTTGACCTCACTGGGCCCTCAGATGCCCTCATGCTGTCAATGAAGAGCAAGCTCTGCACTGGTGGTATCATGATTCTGAAGTGCACTCCTCAGGAACTGATCATCCCGGTGTAAACACTCTGCATAATAATGTTTGTGACCAAAACACTGTGTGGTTTTTGTTAATCAGTGCAAAAATTTGTATTCTGGTTTAATTAATAGAAAAGGCCCAACTTTTTAATGGCTTGAAGCTGCTTTTTCAACCTAATAGTAAGGAGTAAATGATGGCCAACAGGACCGTAGTCCCATCTGGGGTCACATTAAACACAGTTCATTATGTGGCCTTTCTGATCTGCAGAGCACTGGAGGAAAACATGCCATCAAACAGGAGCAGAAGTGTATCTGTGTCATAAGATCATCTCTTGGTCCAGGAATTTCCCTTCATCTGGAGCCAACATGTTCTCACTTGGTTTGATTTTCTGTCGTGCGTGGTACCATAAACATGACAGAGAGGCAGATTTACAGTCTCAGATGTGCAAAGTAAGTACTTTTCTTTATCTGCTCTGACATAAGCATTCAATGACCATGAAGACCTGAGGTGATATGCTTCAACTCAGTTTTCCTTATTTCTATGGTAACTACATTACCCTCTTTCAATAAGGCTCGACTCTCATGTGAGAGTCAAGTTAATCTCTACTCAAAATAGTTTTGTGCTCCTCAAGTGCAAAATCCTGCTGGCAGAGGTCACAGCCATCAAGCAATACTGGTTCTATGAAAGGGTGAATACAGTCTTCAAGAATGCTTATATTTGTGGCATATGTTAAATACACAGATGGCAGAACCCAATGTTTTTCCACAGAGCATTCGCCGAAAGCCTCACTCTGCCTCTGCTGGCTTGCCTTTTTTCTGGCAGTGCATGTTGGAGCCATCTTGGTGCCAGACTAGCTCACCTTCTTCCATTGCTCCATGGTGCAACTGTAATGTGTCCATTGTTGGTTCCTGGGTCAGCATGGGCATCCTGACAGGTCAGTAGCTCTGCAGCCCCATATGCAACAAAGGTCTTTGCACTGTTTATTCTGACACCCTAGAAAAAACACAATCCTATACATCGATTCGAGCTACTGGAGCTCATCTGATTGGATAAGACCACAGGGTCAGCGGTTGTAATGTTATACCTGATCAGTGTATTTATTCTTTATAATGCCTAAGAATGTCTCTTTACTTGTCAGAGATTATTTTTTTAAATCTATTTACAGCCTGGATCCTTGCAAACACTGAATTCATGACAGCCTGCAGAACTTCATCAAATGCAAGATTCTGGGGGAAAAAACCTCTTTAAGAGATAATTTAACAAAACAAAAATCTGATTCAAAAAAGTTCAATTAGGCTTTGCTTAACTCATAATCTGAGTTTTCAGGTGATACTTTTCTAACTTCCTGTAGTAGCTAGCTGCGCTGCAATGCCACATTAGCTTGAAAAGGAACAAGAAGCATGCATCCCTTGTTGTACCCCACCTTCCTCCATTAATCAAACAAAGAGCTGTTATCTGGGAAGACCGAAGCTGCATATGACCCGCATACTCAGAGGAAGAATCGTTGGCTTGAGAGCTGGGAAAACATCCAGCACACCCAGTCGATCTGCAAATATTTATAGCCACAGTACAAGCTAGTGGCTAGGATAGCAACATGGACACTCGTTAAGAAGATCTCAACAATGTAAACAGTTTTTTCAAAAAAAAAAGGTAAAGAGGTGTAAAATTTTAACAGTTTAAAATGGTCGATATTTGCACTGAGTATAAGTTTGCTAACGGTTAAGCTATCAGCTAAACTGTGAAGCTAACATGACTCCTCTGCTCATAAAAACCCCACAAAAACCAAAATAAAAAACACGATTACCCTTTGTAGCGTTTTACCATTCAGTTCTGAAGTCTAAGTGAGGAACGTTGAGGCATTCAGAGGCCAGGTAAAGGAGAAAGACCATCAGCCTGTCTGAGGGTGAACTTCCTACTCCAACAACAGCTGTGTCTCTATTTCCTGTTGGAAGTGTCCAACATGGGAGTTTCTAGCCTGCACCCTCTGATGTCCAAATTCAATTTTACAGTGGGAGGTCAAAGACACTACAGTCTGATATCAGACGAAAGAAAGGAGCCCACTTATCACTTAATGTGGTGGCCACAGCTGGTGGACCAAAGGTGGCACACCAAAGGAGGTTCGTTCCTCATTTTCTCTCTTCCAAATTTTTCCTTTAAAGTTTAGTCAGGTACTCCTAACTCCAACTTGTGTGTGAAAACATTGATATTAAGCTTCACAGAGAGAGAGAGAAAGAGATTGATAATGTATTTAGACTTTCACTCAGCAATCAACACTATGAATATTTAACCTTAGATCCCTTCGGGGGTTTTCTCTGAGTTGTTGTTTTCTTTCATGATTGTTTCTTTACCAAGTTAATCATTGAAATATATTAATGTTTTTACTCATAGCTTAATTATTAAATTACTAGTAACTACTTCATTCCTGTATAATTGATTTCCAGTTTCGATATTGTGAATTTGAGAATGAATGAATATATTTTTATTATACTCTTTTATACATTAACATAATTAAGGGGTCTTATGCAGCTTTATGCTTTGTAAACTGGTACAAGTTTACAGAGCACTTGTTTTCTGTGTGAAGGTCTTGTACTTTACCACTTTTACAGTCCAAACTCACTATTCATTGCCTTAATGGAGGTATAATTATACCGTATAACATTCCACCACCCCTGTCCAGGTTGTACCCCGCCTCCCGCCCATAGACAAACTGGAATGGGCCCACCAGTTTTTCCCCCGACCCACTTTGGAAGGAGAAATTTAGAAAAGGCTGACGGGACTCCTTTCCCACCCCCAATGTTTTTGAGTCGTTTCCTCGAAACCTTTTTTTTTTACTTTTCCACCCCAAACCAAAAAGCATACGGGGAGCTCGTTTCGTTTCCTCCACCAGTGACCCCTGAATAAAACCGAGCGGGTTTAAAGCCGAATTTTAATTAAAATTTACGCAGAACAAATTGCTTCGGAAATGAAAGAAATATTACCAACAGATGTTTATTTAACAGGTTTAAGGCCCTTTTTTTACGTTCCACAGGTGGCTGTTATGAAAAGTGAACCAAGAATGAACCTTGAAACATGAGTTTGACAAGGAACTACTAATAAACCCCACAGACAGGAGACAGATGGGAGGCAAATTATTTTCTGCAGGATAACAAACAAAGAAAAATGTAAGGGCCAAATTTCCATCATTTTTCCCAGAAGCTGTGAGGCGGGCCTTTTCTGATTACTTTAGTTAACCAAAAATTAATGAAAAAAACCAAAAACCCAAAAAAACTTTTTTTAATAACGGGTAAATATTTTTTCCCTTTTAAAAAAAGGGAAAAGGGGTTTTGAAATATTTGGATACAAGAATGAAGTTTTACATAGATTTACAATAGATTACAGAGAGTTCATGCCTGTCTTGTCAGTTAATTGAAATGACTTTAATGCCCATAGCTCAACCAATCTCATTGGTTATCAAAAATTTTTCCGCTTTAGTTAATCTATAAAACACATTTTATCAGAAGATGAATCCTTATCCTTCATTAAGCTTTCAACAGCACTTACACAGAAGAAAAAGAGATTTTATAATATTCTTTTAGAATTTTTTTTAATTTAATTTTCTTTCATATATTTTTATTGAAAATAACAAAAAATTTTATCAAAGTAAAAAATATATGGAAAAACTCCCATCAAATATAAATTGCACTGCCTAAGGGGCATTATAAAAAAAACAAAAACAAACCGTATACAGATCACCCTGCTGCTAAGCTTGAAACCATTATTGTAATGTGTTTTTTCCCAGAAAGTCTCCTGTTGTTTCCTTGTGGGAATCTGTCTGTTAGTAACAACAACAGTCTAACGGGTCTTTGGGTCCAAACAGACCCCCCCACCCCTTTATTGTATAAAACCCTTTTTTTTGTATAAAAAAAAATTTTTTAGTTTTTAAATAATATATATATATATAAAATATATTTTATATATATATAAAATATTAAAAATTATATCAGGAGGGGTTTGAGGGGCTCCTATCGATAGGGGAGCTGGATCATATTATCCAACCAATAAGCTAAAGGCAATCTGAGGTTAGCCCATAGATGTGAAAACATAAAACTGTCTGCTAAGAGCTGCTTTGCATATTGAAGGTATTTTTCTGGCTAAGGTAAAGATTTTTGGAAATGCATAATCAAAAGAAGCTGGTCAGCAAAGTGAGCCAAGGGCCACGGGGTTTTTTTAGATAAAAAGTTCAATACACCCCTTCACTTGATTTTCCTTTAAATTATCCGTCAGTAATTTCTGAAATTTAACCCATCCCCCAAATTTTTTGGCTGGTTTTTTTGTATTTTTTAACCCCCCATGAAAAAAGGGAAAAGGTTCCCTTATCTCATCTTGCGGGGGCCAGAAAAATTTATGTGAAAATGTGGTTGAATTCTTACCACATGCATATCTCTTATCTTTTATATTCTAAGGTTAACATTTTCTGTGATGAATACTTAAAACAACAAGGCAGTAGAAGACTAAAACAAAACAAAATGAAGCCAGGCGGTTTAATCCCTTGTGCTTGCTGTTGGACACTGAGACAGGAAGTGATTCCTTCATTCAGAGTACATGTTTGTACCTTTTGGCTACTACATTCCCACTTAATCTCAGAGGGATTACTCTTTACACCTAATCTATCAACACCACTGTGTTTACTGAGGGTTTAATTTCAGGGCTGAGCAGCAGGTCAGGGTCCATGTAAGACAGTGGTGGGTCGCAACTAGTTACATTTACTTGAGTACTTTTTTAAGAAAAAAAGTACTTCTTGAAGTAGTTTTACTGCAACAGGGAACATAACTCTTATTGAGTACAATTTCTGGTTACTCTACATACCTCTGGTCAGGTAGAGCAACCATCCATCCATCCATCCATCCATCCATCAATCATATTCCGCTTATCCGAGATCAGGTCGTGGGGGCAGCAGGTCCAAGAGGGAACCCCAGACATCCCTCTTCCCAGTGACATCCTCCAGCTCTGGGGAATCTCAAGGTGTTCCCAGGCCAGACAGGATATATGGTCCGTCCAGAAGGTTCTGGGTCTTCCCCGAAGATCTCCTCCCATTAGTGCGTGCCAGAAAACCTCCAGAGGAAGGAGCCAGGGTGGCAATTCAATTCAATTCAATTCAATTCAGTTTTATTTATATAGCACCAATTCACAACACATGTCGTCTCAAGGCACTTCACAAAACCAGGGACAAAAATTCCAAATTTAAACCTAAACATTTAACAGTGCAGTCGATTCATTATTTATTTAAATTGGTAAAAATTTTTTAGTCTAAAAACCCCCAACAATTGATCGAGTCAGGTTTTTAGCATTCCTCCTCCCGGTGAGCATGTAAAGGGCGTGGGCATCACTGGCTTACTTTGCAGCAATCCCTCATACTGGCATGCAGTAGCGACAGTGGAGAGGGAAAAAACCCCTTTTTTAACATGAAAAACCTCCCAGAACCAGGCCTGTGAGCGCCCGCCAGGACCGACGGGGTTTAGGAAAACGGCAGAGCCCAAAAAGGGAAAAAAAGAACACTGTCCAGGAGTATTTCTAGGGGAAGGAAAAGTAAATTTTAAAGGGCTCTAGCTCCTTTATCTTTTCACCTAAAAGGAAAAAACAAAAACATAAAACATAAACTCTACCCATTTTTCAGAGTCGAAAAGGCACATAGTTAGTCCAGAAAAAGCTCAGTCAATTGCCATGTCTAGGGGGAAAAAAAAGAGTTAAACACTAAAAGACGGGGCATGGGATCATGGTGGGGGTGAGCATTAAGTTTTTTGCGCAGAAGCTTGGACATTCCCCTCTCCAAAAGGTTTACAGGTAGACCAGGTCGGCGGGTAGCTTCGGGAAAGAGAAAAGGAGCGACAAATTTTAAAAAGCTGAAATAACGCGAATAAATAAAATTGGAGAGTATTGTGAAAATTAGCAAAGGGGGTGAAAGTGTCATTATGTCCTCCAGCACCCTAAGCCTATAGCACAAATTACAGAATGCTCAGGGTTCCTAAGCCCCTCTAACAAAAACTTTATCAAAAAAGGAAAATTTTTTTGCCCAGCCTTAAAAGTAGACAGTTTTCCTCTAAGCCCACTGTGGCCATTTTTATAATAAAACCACAACGTTGGGGTACCTCTTCTTCGATTGACCCTAACCATTTTGGGAAAAAAGAGGGGTCAACAGGTAGAAAATGGAGGGTGTTTTGCACCTCACCATAACTGAGCCGGTTTTTGGCTAAACTGACCCCCCCCTTACTCCCTCCAACAAGGGGGGAAGAAACGAGGTAAAAAAAAGGAAGATACTCAGGATAAATAAGCCCCTCTAACTAAAGCTTTATCAAAGGAAAGTTTTAACCTAGCCCCAAAAATAACAGGGTGTCTGCCTCACGGACTAAAATGGGGCTGGTTCCAAGGAGGGGACCTGATAACTAAAAGGCTCCTCCCATTCTACTTCTAGAGCTTGGGGAAACCCCCATAAAACCCGCTCTGAGAACGAAGTGCTCTGTTTGGAACATTGGAAAAAATCAGTTCTGATGTTGTGGAGCTTGACATTTAAGGGGTTTATATGTGAGGGGAAATTTTTTCTTCATTCTGGATTTAACAGGGCCAATGAAGGGGAAACTAAAGTGGGAAAAAAAACTCTTTTTTAATTTTTTATCAGAACTCTTGCTGCGCATTTTTAATCAGGTGGGGCCCCCCGAAAAATGCCCAAACAAAATCAAATACTCTTTTGAAAAGTACAGTTTATGCTAATTAATGTATAATTAGGTCAATATACCAAAAGTATATTAATTTTTTTCAGGGAGTACTTTTTATGTTTACCCCGCTAAATTTTTTTTATCAGTGGCTTTATGTTTACATGTGAGCTGGAAATCTTTGTTTCTTCTTCCTAAATTTATTTGTAATGATGTAACTGACTTTTACTCTTTTTTTATTTTATCCTTTAAAATACCAGACTTTTTACATAACCTTTTTTTGTCTGCCTGATTACATCGTTTTCACAAATTAAATCACGTTATGATTAAACATTTACTCAGTACTTAAGTAGCCTTTTTACCAAATACTTTTTCTATCTTCAGTCATTTGTGGATGACTATTTTCTACTTTTATTTTCTTACTTCTATAGTGTGGCCATTTTGAAACGTCTTCATTTTGTCGGCTCCCTCAACTCTCCTTGAAGCTCTGTCGCCGTGGCTGGGACCGTGGAGCTTCAACAAGCGCTACAAGACATCAGTGAGTCCAAAACTCTGAAGAGGTACGGAGCCATCAGACCTCTGGTAAATAAAGGTCAAAGGTCGAGGTGAACATTGCAGCAAACGTGCCACAGCACTCCTCTGCCTGCAGGCTATGATGATCCCTGAGCTGTTACTGTTGGTGTTCACTTTAATCTATCAGAGTTCCTGGCAGGGATGATAATTAAAGACCAGTAATGCCAGAAACAAGATTTTTCTTGCTTGGGTGTAGCTGTTGGCTACCAAAGTAAATGCCTGTTATCACAAACACGTGTATTCTGTTACTGAGGCCTGGAAAGGTGAAACACTCTATGCTTAAATGCACTTTTATGTCTAAGTAAAGGTGCACTTCAAATAATAGAAAAGGCTCAGAGCTGTGAAACTTCAAAACACACATCTGTGTCGAGCTTCACCAGGCAAACACAAATGTACTGATTTCAGAGACTGTATGTAGTCAGGTACCTGGGCAGCTTTAGAGTTGAATGAGTCAACAACAAATAATATTAACATTTTGCAGCAACTCAACCAGAGTCCAGACATAGAAACTGTGGAGGGAGCTAAAGATTAGGGTGATGACCAGGAGGCCTTCCGACCTTAAAAGATAAATCATTAAAATACGATTGGAAACATACGAAAAGCTGGTCAGCAATTAAACGAAGGGTTTGATTGGAGTGATGCCAATAAAGATTTGTCCACTGATTATTGAGAAGGGTATAAATCACTTCTGGATTTGTCATTTTTTTCTTAAAAGTGATTAAAGCAAAGAAAAGTATGTTTTTCCCCAAACTGATACTTCGTTTGAATTCCTTTATTAGCTTTTGAGAAATCTAATTTCCTACCAGAAACAAACGCCTTGGTTGACTAAAAATAACGTACAATCTAAATCTGTTTGAGGTATGAATAATTTTGGGGTTTATAGTAAATATTCAGGTTAAGATTTCTGATGTAATGAAAAGAATGAGCCTAAAATCGAATAAGGCAGCTAATGTGTTGTGAAGCTTATGATACCAAATTTTCAGCCATTTAACAGGAAGTTAACATCAAAAGTTTCTGCTGATAGGTGCAGGTGTGCTGTGAAAAAAGTATTTACCCCCTTACAGATTACTTCTGTTTTTGCTGTTTTTGTAACACTTCAAAGTTTCAGATCATCAAACAAATTTATGATATGAGACAGCATTAATTGTTTGAAAATGTGGTTTTCAAACGCTATTTAATTTGTTAATGAAAATAAATGATCCACGCCAACCTGGACTGATGTGAAAGAATCATGAATTAAATGTGATCAACCACATTTCTTTGGCAGTCACATAAAATCCCAATAAAATGCATTGAAGGTGGTGCTGTAAACAGTCTAGGTATTCTCAATAACACAACCGGACTTCTTAAAGTACATCTAGTCATGAGGATGGAAATTTGGGTCAGATAAATAGAGGCACCAGCACCTGTCTCAGCAGGTGGACGCAGACAGGCCAACTGTAACTGGAGGGCCGCTAGGACCATGGGGAGGGTTTTTGTAAGGCTAAAACTCGCTTGAGTTCACAGCAAAGCATTCAGTTGTGCGTCTGTAACTAGACTCTGCAGGCGGCTGCGGAGGTCCGCACATTCACTGCGCACCTGGCGCTTTATTTGCACACAGAATAAAAGAGAAAGCGAGACTTATCTTCCAGAGAAAGAGAGAGAGAGAACATGAAGATAAAAGAGGAGGGGCAGCTAACTGCCCGTGGAGATAATGAGGGAACCCTGGAGAAATGATCCTGATGGAGAGGAAAACCTGACTGGGATGTAAACACCGATCAACAGTCTCTGATCAGGAGGTATGGCTCAGATTTAAATTATTTTCTCAAAAACAAAATCATCTTTAGGGTTTTTGTTCACAGGCCCCTGCGTGGCCGCATTTTAGAGATAAATGCCACACATGTAAAAAAGGATAAATATGACAAATGCAAAAATGTCTTTAGTTAGGTTCTAATTTTGTGTTTAATTGAATTTATAGTCCTACTGAGCTGCAAAAACATTGCCTAGGATATTAAATGGCTATTGTTTCATATTTTATTTTATATCTTTAAACTACAGTTTCTGTTACACAAAGACTAACATTGCCCCAATTTCATGTTGTCTTTTTGTGTCTTTTTCTTAAAGTATTCTTAAAACGTTTTATTTGTATCTGGATGTGATTGTAAAAGTCTCAGGAAGACCCTCTTTCTGTAAGCTCGGGACCAACAGGGTTTAAAAAGGAAACCAGTTTTATACCCGGTCCATCTTTAAGAAGCCTGACTGACAGTTGAACCTTTCTGGAGCAGGTTAAAGGTCATTCTGCTGCCTACAGATTGTCTATTCCAGCTGACATGTCTTCAACACATCAACATAAGGAGAACTCTGTACATATTTTTCTTGCCTCCTGTTCAGCGTTGAATGGGGCAGCTCATAGGTGTGTGGACGTGCCCCACCCTGTCTTGTTTAGGGAGTAATGATCTGTGTTGCCGCCCTGCCTCGACTTGCTGCTTTTCACTTTTCCACTATAGTCATGCCATGAGAGCCCTGGGATCCACACTCTGCAGAGGGGATCGAGTGTCTCCTTTCTCTCTCTGAATCTGTGCTGAAAGCCTCGCTCTTAATGAATGGCACCCATTTACCTCTGGATACCTGCTCAGCTCTTTATTACAGACCTTTCTCTGGAATTTGTTCATTACTTGTTGAGCCAAACAGACATTAAAACGCTTGTTTGCCTCCATCAGGGTGAAATCCTATTATCCTGGTAATCTAGATTATGGGAACAAAAGGGTCATTGTTGTCTTGCCACTCCAAGTTCAGGCCTGGATTGCAACATTGAAATGTGTGAGCTGCAGCCACTTGTAGAGATTTACCATAAACTGACCATACAGTGTTAAAGTCCTAACTTAAATTTTGAAGTAGAATTAGGTCTGGACTTTGACTAGACCGTTGTAACCGATGAATTTGAACTAAACCATTCCATTGTAGCTCAGACTGTATGTTTAGTTCAGGGGTCTCTGATTCTAGTCTTCAGGAGCCACAGTCCTGCAACTTTTAGATACATCTGACTCAAATAGCTGAATTACCTCTTCAGCATTTAATAAGGTTCTGCAAAGGCCTGCTAATGAACTATTTATGTAATTCAAGTGTGTTGGAACAGGTTATGTATCTATACTAGTTCCCAAGGATGGACTTGGAGAGCCCTGGTGTAGCGTGTCTGTCCTGTCCTGATAGGGGAACCTCTGTCTCAAATTTGCAGCTTCTAACAGGTTGTCTTTCAGTATTGCCCCATATTTGGCTCCACCCATCTCCTCTTCAACTCTGACCACCTTCCCAGTCACAGCATGATGCTGCCTCCTCCCTAATGTAAAGGATGGTGTGTTCAGGGCATTTTGCATGTTGGCCATGTTGTTTGCTTTGTCCTCTACATGTCTTGTGGCAAACATTAAAGGGGAGATAATATGACTTTCTATCAACAACAACTTTCTTTTTTCCACTCTTATATAAAGACCAGAGTGGAATAGTTGTAATCAGATGTGTACACTTTCCATTTTCAGATGGTGAATTGAATAGTCCACTATGGGATGTTCATAGCTTAAGATTTGGTTTTTTAAACTAACCCAGGTTCTCTGGTGGGTTTCTGGGTCGTTATAAAAGTTTAAATTAAACACAGCTGGACTCTAAATATAAATTAGGTGACTTCTGAAGGTAATTGGTTGTGCTCAATTTTATTGCAGGGTATCCAGAGTAAAGGGGCCATGCCTTGCATCACATCATTATATTGATTTACCTTAGAGTTTGTGGTTGTGAACTCACAAAATGTGGAAAGGTTCAATGGTTGGGATTACTTTTACTTGTCCAAGTCCACACCTCATGAATCTTCCTGAGACTCCTAAATGAGCTTCACAGTCCTCTCAAAGCTATGGTTATCCCTGTTTTTTGTTAACCCCTCACACACATACACACACAAACACTTTTTCCTTCCACCCAACGTACCATTAATAAGCTTAAATACAGCACTAACCAGCTTTTCAAAAGTAGAGTTACAGATTGCTTGTTGTTGTTTTCTGTAGGTTGTAAGCGGGTTTCCTCATATATAACATTATCGTTTTGTATCTTTTCAGTGTTTTCCACGATGACGCCACATGAGATCACCATCTTAACTCACCTGCTCCTGCTCTTCCAGCACCTCCTACCCCTTACTCTGTCTCTCCTCCAGCCTCCTCACAATCCACCCATGCATGTGCCCACCCTGGTCCCCCACACACCAACACCTCTGACCCGCTCCCGCTTCAGCGCCGAGGCCCAGCTGGACTTCATCACGCACTGCAACTACAGCTGCTTCCACAGAGGTGAGCAGGAGGAGCCGAGGGAGCAGCTAATGGACAAACTGGCCTTTGAGACGCTGTATGCAGACGGCTTCCGCACCCTCACCATGGTGGAGGTAGAGGATGATGGTGGTGATGCTCTTCACCTGACTCACCCGCCTTCCTGGAGACGGACGAGAGTGAAGCACAGGCGGATGAAGAGGCAGATCTACGGTGCAGACGGGCGTTTTAACATCCAAGGTGACGACTTCCTGCTGGATTATCCTTTCTCCACAGCTGTGCGCATCTCCACCGGCTGCACGGGCGTCCTCGTGTCTCAGCAGCACGTCCTCACTGCTGCCCACTGTGTGCATGATGGGAAGGATTATGTTCATGGGGCACGCAAGCTCAGGGTGGGCTTCCTGATCCCTCCATCCATCAATGGCACCAAAACCGGACTGATTCCCAACAAGAAGCCTCTGGTCCGCTGGGTGCGGGTAAAGCGTACCCGGGTACCAAAGGGCTGGATCCAGGGCCCTCAGGAGGTCAGCATGGACTTTGACTATGCCCTGCTGGAGCTGCGCTGGCCTCACCGGCGTCCTTTCATGCGTCTCTGGGTGGCTCCCTCCTCTGATGATCTGGCAGGGAATCGCATCCACTTCTCTGGGTTTGACAGCGACCGTCCAGGGGAGCTGGTGTACAGGTTTTGCCCTGTTGAGGAGGAGTCCAGCGACCTAATATACCAGCACTGCGACGCCCGACCTGGAGCCAGTGGCTCTGGAGTGTATGGACGGGTGTGGGACAACGCTTTGGAGCGCTGGGAAAGGAAGGTGATTGGGATTTTCTCTGGACACCAGTGGCTGGAGATAGATGGAGAGAACAGGGATTACAATGTTGCTGTTCGCATCACGCCTCTGAAGTTTGCCCAGATCTGTTACTGGGTGCATGGAAACCGACTAGACTGCACCCCGGACTAAAAAGGAGCACAATGTAATTTAAAAACACACAGGGTGAATTTTTTAGATACTTCTGCAAACATCTGAGTGAAACAGACATATTTCCATGTAGGGGTCTGTCTTTGCACCAGTAAAAATCTGCTTTTGGCTCCATTCCCCCTATTTTCACTCTCCTATATTTAATTGGCTCCATGTAACCTCTGTGCCCGTTAATTAAATCTGCCAGTGAGATCATCACAGCTTCTTTTTTGCTCAGTTAGATTAATGTCAGGGTTTCCGCAATAACTAAACCTCCTAAAGAGGGAAAACCACTTTCTTCTAGTGCAGCAGCAGTCCTACTGTCGATTACAGTAATCTACTGAAGATAAAATATAATCCTCCCTGTCCCTGTTCATACTTTGCTTATTTTGGCAATTCTCCATTTATAATACAGTTCCTTCTCCTCCCTCCTGCACGCAACTGAAAAGTAAATAAATAATAAAACTGCTTTTTAACATTTCATCTGACATTATAGATTTCTCATAATTGACTGGAAACAGAATGTTAATTTTATTTTTTGAGAATGTTTGATATATTTTAATAAACAGAGATTTAAGTTTGTGTAAAGTCCTTTTTTAAAGCAGTGTTAGGCTGCCCTCTTGTGGTCATGATAATTACTGCTTCTCTCAACTTTGTTGTTGCAGATTTTTATCCATCAATTAAAAAGAGCTCCAGCATGTTTTAAAAGCAGTTGGACATGGATAGAAGAAATACGGCGGTCTGATTCTATGGTCCAACTCATTCATGACAAAATTCCATATTTTCCCAGAATGGATGGATGAATGGAAAGAATCTGATGGAGGTGATGATGAACGGATAAATTAAAAAATGGGTGGACAAACAAGATGCTAGATGAAGGACCAGACGTAGTGCGAATGAATGTATTATGGAGAAATGGAAGAATAGACACAAACTGATGAAACGAAAATATGGATGACCGAATATAGATGGATGATAAAAACAGTTATGAAACTGGCGCATAAGAAATGGGAGGGATAGACGAGGGGAATGGATAAATTCATGGAGACAGATTGATAGAAAATGGATGAATAAAACGACAGGTGGCTAAACAAACGGACCAGAAAAACAAATAGATGAATGAATGGGTGGATGGATTTTGATTTAATTTGACAATGAAAGAGCCTAGAAATTTTCCCATACTTATCCAGACCTGGAAAGCACTTAAATTCCCACCAACATAGGAACCCTGTTAATGTGGCACAAGGCTGAACTCATGAGTAAATTTTGTGTGATTATGTAGTATAAACAAAGATGTATGAAACCCTTAAAAAGAGAAAAACCACGTCACTGAGCTTAACAGGACAATAAAGACAGTAACAGTCAGTAGTTTAGTGCTTTTTATTAGAGATAAGGAGACGATACAAAACATCCACCCTTCAGTTTTCAACCTCAACACAGACTGGTCATCCTTCATTTACACATCGCTCCCCACCAGACCATCAACACCAAAGTTTTTAAAACGAGGAACTCTTTGTTTTAACAAGTACGAGGAATGTTATGTTTACATCGAATGCCAAGTTCTCCCGACACAACAGGAAATAAAAAGGAATCACTCAAGTTTTCGGAATTGCATGTTCGATAAAAGCAGAAAAAAAAAAAGAAGGAATGACGAAACAAAAATATTTAACCGTGTTCCCCAGAGGTTTTCATGTCTTGTGCAAACAAGAGTAAATTAGTTCATACTACACCTAGTCTCAACTACACACAGAACTTAACTAGAAGTTTGGCAAAAACAAAATTATGTAGTTGGAATATTTGCGCTGTTATGATGTGATGGTTGGAAAACTAAAATGTTTTCTGCCGCTTTCTCTGAAATATTTCATGTGGAACCTGAAAAGAACAAAACCCTGTCCTTAAATGTGAATAAGTGCATTTAAATTTCATCATCATCCTTCATCATTTGTATCTTTAGGTGTGTTTTGTTCTTTTTTCCTTATGTTGCACAAACTGGAACAACAGTCAGCCTGTTTTTTGTTTTCTTTGTCCCTTGACCCTCAAACCCACCCACTGTAACCCTCCCCAGAAGTCCCACAGATGGTTCTGCTTTTCAAACTGGAATGAACAGCTAAACCCAACAGATGATGTGTCTGAGAGGCTTCGATCGAAGCCGGAGGAGGAGAGTCATATTTATATAGGAGATCCTTCCAGGGTGACTACTGACGAGCCACCGAGCTTCTCTGCCAGGGTGCGCCGGTCTTTGAGGTCTTCCAAACCGTTCACCTGCCACTCATGCTTAATGCCTGAAACACAAACACAGAGCAGCTTAAAACACGGGAGCATCATCTGCTCGCATGGCTGATGGTCAAGAATGGCTCATATCAATTATTGGGGAACAAATATTCACAGATTCCCTAGATAAAAAAAAGGCACCAGTCAGTCACCCAGTTTTTAGCTGATTGGTGATATTTAAAATTTAGAGTTTCCTCTATTGATTAAATGCATCAAAACCATTTTTTTCAGTTGATAAACATGTCGACAGCACAATTTTATATATTCAGATTTTATTAGGGAAAATAAAATAAAAAGTGAAAGAGTTGAAACCAGATAATTATACAAGTGCATTAAAAGGCAACCCTTTCCTTCACATTAAACCATACTACACCTTTATTATTTATGGTAAATACCAGACAAAATGAGCAGGAGAATTTTATTACTTCCATCTAAAGAAGGAAAGAGACCAGAGCTTTGCGTAGGCCGCTCCAAATCTATGATTTTCTCCTTCAGCCAACTTTTTAAAGCAACTTCAACCATGTAAAAGACCCACTTGTGACCCAGCTTCGACCTTCTGGCTGATGTGGAGACGTTCAATATTTCTACACAATCTTTAATGATTCCATCTATTTGGTGAAGTGCACCTGACCCCCCTGCAGAAAACACTCGTAACATGATGCTGCCACTACCGTACTTCACAGCTGGGATGTTCTCAGGCATGCACTCTTACCAGTTCCTGCAAGCATCTTCACAAACTCTCGACTTTGTTCTGGGGTTGACGCACGTTTCTCCACTAAAACTTATTTCTCTGTCAGACCCACAACCTCTCTGTCCTGAACAGTAAGATGACTGGACATTCCCATGCTGCTCATACTTGCTTTAAACAGTTTGAACAGATGAATGTGGCACCTTCAGGAATCTGGAAATTGTGCCACAAGATGAACCAGACCAGTGGAGGTCCACAACTCCCCTCTTCTTACCTGGAGTTATTTCTTCTGATTTGTTTGAGCTGCTGCCTTAAACGAATCTTAAAATCCCAACAGACCGTGAAATGGAAAAGTTTAGTCTGTTAGAGAGGAAATAAAACAGCTTGTCTTTTTACAGTGAATGTAATGTCTCAACTGTGCACGGTTATGCATATGTGGGAAAATCTTGTAATTCCTTCATTTTCTGTTGAACTTGAAACTATTAAACTACTAATAAAAAAACTGTAGTACATTTTCTACCTATTGTGGGTTTTAGTCCATTAGAAACTATCTGAATCAATCGGGATTGGCAGCAGCAGTTCAGACCAATTCAGTTGTAACAGTTTTTAATCAGTCATTTAAAAATATGCATTTTTATACGGGTTAACCCTTCGCAACTGCATGGATGAAATGTTTGGCAGGATATAAATCAAGCGCTATACATGCAAACCCTGCATGCCAGTAATACATCATGCTTATTGGATGGATTTGCAGTCCTGGATCCCCATTCCTGATGTTTTAGTGGCCAAGACGCTAAAGCTTACAGAGTGGTGAAGAAAAACTAGGAGAATTGTTGAATAATGTGATTTAATCATAATGGATATTGTCATTATAGCAATTACATGATTCCCTTGTATGGTGCAGACCCATTTGTAACCAAGTCTTTTGAATAACATTTCTGTGCTGCATTTATATCTGAGGAGCTAAAACTATAAAAACACATTTCAGCCATTTGATTGTTTTTCTTTTTTTTTTTAAAGAGCAACGCTTGAACATAAACCTGATGTTAGTCAGGCCACCTGCTGGAGTAGTCAGGCCTGCTTTATAGCAGACATGATGCTTGGGGTACAGTAAGAGTGATGGTGGCACTCCTTTAGTTTCCACATCATGGTTCAATGTTTTTAGAGACTGAAAATATTTCCATACCACCAAATTTGCCATTCCTGCAAGTATGGAAACAATGCAAGAGTGTACATTCTGCCAGCTGACCAGCAGTGTGTAGCAACAGGTGGGAGAGTGCCAGAGCTAGATTATTTTATACTTCATACATCTGCAGAAAACCCCCGTGTCTCTGGCATCTAAATAAAAGGCCTTAGACTTCAGAAATTGTGTGATGGAAAATTTAGGGGGTTTAAAGACCTTCACATAACTTGTGGTGCCTTACCTAGCAGCCAGCTGATGGAGAAGAGCATGGACTAAACCGGAGTAGATGCTCGGTACACTCGGGTAAGGTCGACCACAGAATTAACTCAGACAGCGACGCACACTCACATCAAAACACACACACACACGTTTGGTTACTCACCTTCAAATTTCCTCTTAATAGCATCTTTTGAGCTGGCATAGATCATCTTGCTCTTCAGAGGAGCGCTATCTGGCGCCCTGGAAGAGAAAATATTTTAGCCTAAATCCACCTCTGACTGTCATAAAGCCATCGGTGCAATAATAATCCTCACCAGAAGATAAAGACCAAGTCCTCCTTCTTTGTTTCTTTGGTCTCATAGGTGGCGTCATACAGAGCGTAGCGGCAGTCGTCTGGGGGCAGCATCTTCACAAAGTCCTGGTACGGGTCCATGACGGTGTTTCCGATGTCACCCAGCAGGATTTCTTTGCCCTCATCCAGGACTATGTTCTTCAGGTCCTTGCTCAGGCAGAACAGAATGGCCTTCTTCCTCTTTCTTTTCTCGTCCTCGTTTGCCTGAGCCTTACGGACCTTCATGTCATTGAAGACAGCGATGACTTCATCTGTGACTTTCACACCGGAGGCCTGCATAAAGAGCCAACAGTTAAACACGACCCAATATTGGAAAACATTTTTCAGCTAAACACAGCAAAGGGCCAAGTTTTGTAACTCGTTGAACATATAATCTAACATTTCCCCAAGAAACAAAGCCAGAAAACACAAGTTTAACATAACTGTGAAAATTAGAGATAACTTGTTGGTCAGAAATCGTCACTAGCCTGTTTTCTCTCGACTGACCGCTGGATTCAAAATGACTACCTCCATCAAAAAATCTGTTGCATTTTTTGCTTGTTTTAAGTTATGGAAATGGAGAGAATCAGAATCAAGTCAAAATAGGTGGGTTGGACCCCGAAGATGATTAGAAACTAATAGAAAAGCCTGGCTGGTCAAACTCTAGTAAAAACAGAAGTTTTACAGTTTCACAAATCATTTTATAAAAGAACCAAAAAAAAAAGAAATGGGCCAACCTCCCCTTGAAGGAACCACTGAAAATATGTGAAATCAAATTAAAGTTTAGGGATACATGCTTTGACGGATTATATTGTTATTGTAATCTTCCTTTGTGTTTGATTCAAATCCAGTTCTATCCAACAACCTGCATCACCCATTTCTCTTTAATGAGAAAGTATTTTTTTTTTTACATTTAATAGTTTAATTGAAACAAAAGGTACCAATAAAAGCCTATAAATTTTCCCGCAATAAGCTCAAACAGTAAACAATTCAACTAGATACATCCCTTCAATGCATAAATGCATCCAAACTAAAATTTAGTGTTTTGTATCTGTAAAAGCATCCAGAAACCACACGCTGTTTGATGCTGTTTATTTTTGATTTAATAAAAATCTGAACGTTTAGGGATACATGCTTCCATGTATAAATGGGGAAAATCTTCTAATACCTTCTTTTTTGGTGGATTTCAAACCACCACCTCAATCAAGGCTCCTGCAGCATACATGTTATTAGTTTTAAAAGACAATTTTGTTATAGTTATGTCCTGATTAAAATCAAAGTTCAAACATTGGACTTTGCATCTTGCAAGTCCTTAAAAAGAAAAATCAGGCATTACAGGCTCGATCAGCACATCTCCACTAAAAAACAGGTCAATAGGTCTTGATTCCAGCATTTAAATACAAATATGGCTTTCCTGAAGTTTAAAAACCGTCTTTTAGGCCTCAAATTCATGGGTTCACATGAATTTGACACTACCACAGGGACAACTGCTGCAGTTGGACAGCTGCGACTACTACACTGACCACAGACACTGTGGAGCAGAGGAACAAGGAGGGCAGCATGTGACTATCGCACGCTGCAAGAATCCTCCCAATGGTGGCGTCTGATAAGATGCATTGAAGCACGTAAGGTGTGGTCATGACAGGCCGTTAGCAGTGGTGGGGCTGAGATAGAGCTGTTAATAAATAAAAAAAAAAGGTCTGATGGAGGAAATACTGAACAGGGAAATATGGAAAGTCCTGCAGGTACAAAATCCACCATAAATCTGAATACCAAATAAAATGATAGGCGTGTCTACACTTTGCGTCTCCCATTAGGCCAGTAGGTATAAAACATTAGATTAGCTCCTTTGTGGCAGGATTCATGTATTTCTGCAATAAAGATGAACATGTGGGTGAGGCTGTGGTCAGGAATTATCAAACAATAAATCCTCTGTTTAAAAACCGAATTCAAATGAGTCACATTGCCAAGTCACAAACGCTCCATAAATTCACTCACAAGTCTTCTGACTCTGTTTAGCCCACGTCACCTCATGAAAATACCATCTCAGGCAGAGAAACTTATCTACCAACATGTCAGTGGAGGGAGGGAGACAATGAAAAGGAAGTAGGCCAGGAAAGACGGGAAAAGAACCAAACTGCAGAGCAGCACAAGCAAGTCTGTGTTTGCTCAGGCTGTTAAAAGCTTGTATGAGATAGCAGGGAATTGTAGAAGACTGATTAACCAGCAAACAGCTGAATGCTTTTAGTTAATAAGTAAGCGCTTCTTGAATATTTATTACATGATCTTTGTGCAGCTATGCCCATTTTTAAAACCACATCCTGGACTCTGTAATAGGAATATAACATAAATCTCTCACTCTGCTCTCGGCTCATGATCTAAACTGTGATGTTACTGCAACATTCAGAGCTCAAGAACCACTGAGTGGAATTTTACCAATAGTCCTTTTTCAAATCCGATGGTTCACTGATGACAATGTTTGACATAATTCAGCCAACAATCTGCCAGAGGTTCAGTGTAGAGGTCTGTGGGTCTCAGACAGAAACTCAAACCCAAAGATGACTAAACATTTAAACTCGAAGCTTGTTATGAACCAACAGCTGACATCATTATGTAGATCTTTTGTTTACATTTAGAGTAGAAATAACTATGTGTTTAGGCAAGTTATTAAAAGCTCAGATGAGCAGCTTTTAGAAAATAAAGAGTCAGGTTCTCTCTATTTTTAGGGCACATTCATACACACCTGGAGAATACAGTCAACTCCATACGTTTGAGGCCTGTGTAATAATCCAAGACTTTAATACAGTACGCATTAAAAATCAACACACTTTTCCCATTTCTGTGCACCAGTAATGGATAAAAAGGAGCATATTTGGTTCCATCTAGAGTCTCAAATGTACACTGACGGTTAAATGTGCCTCCTGGGTTATTTATGTCGGTCAGTGAAATGATGTGATGGACCTTTACATTACTGGCAGGATGCGCAACTACAAAAACAAGATGCGACAGTCGACTTTTAGCCTCTGCTAACAGCACATCCAGCTCCCAAAAACCGTGGTTACGTAACTACAATTATTTTATACGACCTTTTAAAAAGAAAATGGAGTAGAGGCGAAACGTGTGCACACAGCGAGCAAAGGAGCATGGAAAGGATTGCACTAGTGTTATAAAACGGCAGGAGACAAAATGGTCTTTGCACCAAATTCAGGGTGGGGCCATGAACGCAGCACATGTGAGCGCTAGCTTGCTATATAAGGCAAAACTATCCAAAGAGACACAATATCAAATATCCCCTGTTAATTTAGCATTGCAGTAGAACAAGAAATACGTCTATTTAGAATCAAAAGGAGCTCAAATAGCTTGGTCTGCAGTACAAGCGTGACAGATACGGAGAGTGAAGAGGCGGCGTAGAGACAAAGAAGGAGAAAATCTCAGTTAGCGCCAGTCATACCAACAGCTAGCCCAGCTAGCACCGCTGCACCTGCCAGCGAGGCGCTCTCACGGTCTGGAGGTGTAATAATGGAAACACGATGCAGTGAAAACATCGGCGCAGCGTCATGGCAACGCCGCGGACGTTACCTCAGACAATTCCCTGTGTGACAAAGACGCGAAACACACGAAGACAGGCGAAATGGCGCCAGTTGTTTTAGGACATTTGGTTGCCCATCTGCCCCTTTAGAGCACTCCTGTCAGAAAAATATCCAGCTCGGGTTGTTCGCTAAAGCGAATATATTCACAATAAATATGGCTGGGTTGTGTTACACCAGGTAAAACACCCGGACAGCATAGCTATCCACTGCCTGGCCCATGGGTTGCTAACTGTGGCTGCTGCTGCGGCAGCCAACCGGTCTGTCGTGTTTGATGCTAAACCACCAAAACCATCAGTGAAGTAAACACAAATATAACCTAACAAATACCGAATGCTTTCAAAATACTTATATGACAGACAAGGGGTTTTAAACGAACAAAACCGCCTTGAAAACCTACCATGGTCTCAAATGGGAATAGTTCGAGGTCTGGAAGAAATTGAATGGACCGAAGGCGAATGGACTTTATACACTGCGGGAGCGCGCCCAGAAGCGCGTCCCCGACTGCAGCGGCGTGCACGAAGCATGCGCGCATGTGCACTAAAGGCTATAATCCGACTGCTTTGTCTGCAGTTCGATCTTTGATGTTTTTATGATACTGAAAAATTTTATTACATCTTATATTTTTATAGACCTGATAATAAAAAAAAAATTTGTTTTTAAATGACAGATTGTAAAAATGCTTATTTTATTCATCCCTTTTAATATGTATCTAATCCCAATATTCCAATAATAATTTCATTTTCCCGCCTACAAAGTGTTAACAAATCTAATTTAACGAATGGTACTTAGTAGTAAACTGCTTTATGAAATGTAAAAAATGTATATTCATTTATATATTAAATTAATATTATTATGCACATGACCAATAATTACCCTAATTTTACTGCTTTTTCTTTATATGAACTACTATTACTAAGCATTATGTGTGTAATTGTTGGTTTAACCAGCTATATAATTATGGTACACGTTCCGCAAAGTGAATACGTGCAATTAATTATTTCGTGAGATGGCGTGAGAGTTGCGCAGCTGCCTGTCAGGGATAAGAAGCGGTCTTTTAGGGGTGGGAGGAAACCCTCCTTTCTCCTCCCCCTTTGTGCCGTTTTGGTTTAACTCACTTCCAAATATGGAAATCGAACGGTGACCGGCGGCGGCAGCGGCCGGGTGCACGCGCCTCGCTCACGGCGCGGAGGGGGAGGGGCAGGCCACGGCGCCGAACACCATATAAGGAGACAAGGGACACGAAATTTGCTGCGCGAGATTTTTGTAGAACATCGCGTGGTGGGATTCGGAGGGGAGAGGGGGGAGGCAGCCAACGCGAGGATGAGAGAGGCAGATACCTAGCTGAAGGAGGAAGCCGGGAGTCGGCTGAGGAGGGACAAGGATGACACTAAATTCAGATATTTATTGGATACAAACACTTCAGTGTCTCAAGGACCTGGATAGAATAAAGGCATTTCTCAGCTTTAGCTGACTAAACCTGAGGATGGGATGGTGGTCCTCAAGTACACTGATAAGACAGAAGTCCACAGAGGCCAAATGCAAGGTTCCTGTCACGTCAAGACAACTCATTTAGGTCACGGTTTTCCAGGTCTGGATGAGTGTGAAAAAATATATTTATTCCCTTTACTCTATTCCTCTTTTATTGTATAAAAGCAGTACCCATCCATGCATAGAACTTGATTTAAAGTATTTTCTGAAGGTATTTTCCTGTGTTTCTACACTGGCACCCAATCTAATTTTTTCCAAATGCAACAGTGATCATTGTGGTCAAACAATTAAACGTTAGTTTTATCAGACTGCGAAACATATCTCTAAAAAATCAAGGTGTTTGTGAACACCATGATGTTTGAATGTTTCACAGATAATCCTAACACTAAAAGAAGTGATGTAACTTTAAGAAAAATCTCTAAGATTTTTCTTAGAATTCTCCCTCTGTGAGATAAAAGTTATTCACGAAGCACCTTTGGCCTTAAGAGAGCTCCTAGGGTAAGGAAATGTTTGGAGTAGTGAGGAGGACTTTTAGTGAACCTAAGAGAGTCTTAAGTAGAGAAGATGGCAGAAAGACAGAGAGAAAGGAGAGAAATTCTCATGAGTACAATGAACAATTTATTAATAAAACACCACTGGCTTAATTCAATTCAATTCAATTCAGTTTATTTATATAGCGCCAATTCACAACACGTCGTCTCAAGGTACTTCACAAAACTCAGGTACATACATTCCAATTATCCAAATTTCCATTGAACAGGGGCAGTCAGATTCAGTTATTTATTAAAAATTGGAAAAAAATTTTTTTCTGCCCCAAAGGGGAAACCCCAGAAGTTTGGGCTCCAGTCAGTGACTTGCAGCATTCAAACCTCCTCCCGGTTTGAACATGTGAGACAGGGGACTTCATTTCCCGTTGATTTTTGGGAAAGGCAATCCCTCATCTGACATGCATTAACGCAGGGGGAGGGGAAAAAAAACCCCCTTTTTAAAAAGGAAGAAACCCCCCAGCAAAACCAGGCTCAGGGTGAGCGGCCATTCCCACGCCCGACTGGGGGTTAGGAAACGGGAGCAGAGACACAAAGGGGAAACAAAAAGCACTATCCAGGATTTTACTTTCTAGGGGAAAGGGAAAAAAGAAAAATGTTAATGGAGGTAGCCCCTTTTAGTCGTTTCTCTAAAAAGGGAATGTCACTTTTTAAAAACACAGAGCCGGGCCCAGGTGTAGTTTCCTAGGAAGGGGAAAGAGAGGAAAAAAGTTAAAAGCTAAAAATAAACAGCAAATAAGAAAAATTTGTAGAGAAAGGGTGAGAAGAGCGAAGGGGGTTTAAAGTGGTCATTATTTTCCTCCAGAAAGGCCTAAGCCTATAGCACAAAACTCCCAGAGTAGTCAGGAAAAACATAAGCCCCCTTTTACTAAAAAACCTTTATAAAAAAGGAAATTTTTTAACCCTACCCTTTAAAAAGTGGGATGGGGGTGAAATATGATCTCTCTTTTTTAATTTTTCACCAGAAAATCAGAATCAGCTGAAGGCTTTTAAATGCATTTTTTGGACATCCTGATAGTAAAGAAAACAAAGTCCAGCCCCTTTAAGTAACAAATGCATGGACTAGTTTTTCAGCTCACTCCGGGTAAATATTTTTTAATTTTGGCAATGGGGTTCGGAGATGAAAAAAGGAAATCCCAGGAAACCCCCCCGTTTTAAAATGGGATTTTTTAAAAGACATGTCCTTTGGGCCAAAAAAAAAAAAAAACCAAGGGTTTTTTTCTGAAAAATTTTCTTTACTTTTTAATTTCGCAGGGATTTCCACCCCCTAAAAAAATCCCCAGTAAAAGAATACTAAACTTCTATAAAAATTTATACAAAAATTTTTAAAATAGCGATAAGGGTAATTGCCCTGCGATGGATTGGTGACCTGTCCAGGGTGTACCCTGCCTCTCGCTCGTAGACTGCTGGAGATTGGCACCAGCTTCCCTGTGACCCACTATGGAATTAGCGGCAAAGAAAATGCCTGAACGAATGAATGAATAAATGAGATAAGATTAGCTTTATCATCCCCCTAGGGGGAAATGGTAAAGTTTCAGCAGCAGCACAGGGTAAAGGTGCACCTAGTAAGGTAATATTAGGAAGGATAAATAAATGATAGAAACAATAATGAATAACCATGAATAAAAAGTGAACCAAATTCCAAACAATATAGTACAGATTTAAATATTTACAAACTGTAAAATGCTTTCAAAAATAAACATCTGGAAAAATGTATAAAAGTCGAAAGAAAATTTACATGCATAAATACAAACTGAAGACAAAATAAAGTACAATAATCTAAGCACTATATACATAGAAGGACGATGTAAATGAGGTGAATAAGTATCTGCTGTATTGTTCATGATGATGTCAGCAGCCTCAGCCTAAAAGGTCATCTCCAACTCTGTCTGTGGAGAAGTTCTCTGGTGCTGCAATCTCCTCTCCAGCTTCTGAATGCAGCAGGAACCAGAGCTGCTCAATCCAGGTCGGGGGTGAAAGCAGAGGGAACGACGCATTGATCTGCTGGGAATGTCTGTTGGTTCCCACTGTGATCCCAGGACCAAATCTACCTTTCAACACTCCTCTCTTCTCCACCTTTTGTGCTGACAGGTGAGTGTCCACATTAATATCAAACAGATGAAGTAGGAAAATGACCAGCATGGTCAGTGAACATTAATATAAGCAAATCAAATAATGATGAGCATCTAAATAAGCTACGTTCAAACAATTTGATGCTGTGTGACAATTTATTCAATAAGTTTCATCATCGTGACTTACATATTTCTGAATCCACTCCATATTCTATATCATTTTGTTTCTCCATTGATTACTAGCAGCACATTTGTTTTATTTTTTTGTCTTTTTCAACAACCAATCACAGCTCTTAGAAGACGTCACACCCATCAATGGGGTCAACCACATCTCACTAAGATAGGAATTTCTGTCGTCTTCTCACTCAGTCACTCTCAGCAGCGAAGCACTCTGAAGCTGAGACTCTTTGCCAGGAATTTGCAATTTATTAAAAGTTAGGAGCTCTCGGAGAGGACTCCGAGGATCATTGAGAATATGGGCCCTGGTGCTTATACTGGCGCATAATTGTTTAAGCAGATGAACGTGGCACCTTCAGGCATCTGGAAGCTGTACTCCAGGATGAACCAGACTTGTGGAGGTCCACAATTCTTTTCCTGATATGTTCAGATTTCTCCATGATGTCACACAAAGTAGGATCATGTTTAAGGTGTTGCTTTAAAATACACCTACAGGTATGCCTCCATTTAACTCAAATGCCGTGAATTAGATCTGTCATTTGGGCTTACTCAATCATTAAGAAGGTAAGTACTTACTCATTCTTGAATTTCAATTCAATTCAGAAATACTTTATTCATCCCAAAGGAAATTTAATGTTGTAGCTCAAATGGAAATAAATGTGCTAATCCAAAACAGACCTAAAACAGGAAAGGTTTAGCCTGGTTTCCTGTCTGAAACTGGAGAAGAAAAGTTGAATTTCTTTTATAGTTGCAAACATCTGGTTTCAATTGTACGCAGTTCTATTGGCTCTATGGATCATGCAGTATAATAAATTCAAATGTAAACCTGACAAAAAGAACAGCCTAGGCAGGTGTAGTAACTGTGCCAATCTTTGTTTATTCTTTATAAAACAGCATCATGTCAAACCGATGGTCATCAAATTACAGCAGGAGATTTGTTACATTTGCTGCTACTACAATATTGCATGCATTTGTTTCCCACTTTTGGAAAGAGCTCTGTGCCACAAGCACCAAAAAGGAGGAAAAGTGCAAAAATAACTGATTGTAAGACATCTACAAGTTCACTCCTATTGTGGAAAAAAAAGAGAGAAATACAGGGAGCACAATGGTGAAAATGCAACATTTCTACAATCACTTTTGGCCCTAAATTCTTGCACATAGTTTCATGCATTCACTCTGAGGGTAAAGCCCTAATTTTAATCTTTGTGTGTCAACACTCTGCGTCCGAGTGCACAAAATATGAAGTGTTAAAGTGCGCACCGTGGCCGTCATAACACACTGAAATGGATATTTTTCAAATACTTTATGCTTTCTGTTTTACGTCTTCAATCATATTACACTAAAAATAATCTATTCAGAAATGGAGGACATAGTTGCAAATAATAAACAGGTTTAATCCACCACCAAGCTCCTTCTGATGGGCTGTAAGAAGCACTGCATGGCCCCAAAAAAGTAAATCCTGTTTGTGGGGACTGAAAAACAAAACTGATTTGTCAACTTGCAGATGCAAAACAATCTAGCTGGCCTAAATTTAACCAACACGTGTAGAACATTCGATGGAGACGTTTCAAGCTGTAATTGCTATAATTAAATTGGTTCTTTGGAGTAAGAAACCTTTAGGAGAAAGATTAAATATTATGTTTACCTGGAGATAAAACACCAACATGGGCTTTTTATAAGACAACAGAGATACATTAGTGTTGTTTCTCAGTTTCCCTGAAAGCCCAGATTCTAACATGTCAACATAAATATTACATTACTGATGTTTGATGCAAGCATAATTAGATTTATAATCCCAACACGTAAAAACAGGAGCAGCCACAGCCAATTACTGCTGGCTTATTTCGTATTTTGCTCAGTTTAAACATCATGGTTGTTCTGTGTTCAGGATTAAGGGTCCTGTATATTTCCTGGAGTTTGTTGCAGACTATATAAAAATTGTAGAAGAAGAAACAGAATAATTTAAGCACATTACAACATTTAAAGCTAACTCTTTGGCTGACTGATCATTTGCATTTGTACGCTGGTGATTTGAACTTATTATTCTAGAACAGTTTTTCCTTTGATTTGAAAGTGAGTATATCTCAACCAGCATCTTGTTTATTTTATAGTGCCCAACATATTTCCATCAAGGGTCTAACAGAAACAAATATTTTTAATGGAACATTACACAATGCATTAAAAATCTGCAGCATTACTGTAAAGTAGAAGGTGCGTTTCTTTTTCTTCTTTTCCATCTTAGAAGGAATGCTAGCTTTTAACAATGATGAAGCAAATCTATAAAAAGAACGGAATGTTTTGATGCTATGACTGACAGGGAGGAAATTCAAACAAAGCTGTAGAAACATGTATAATTTTAAGAGCTTTAAAGCTGCATTTTAAAGTATCTTTAAGACGGACTACAAAGATAACCCATGTCTCACCAGCGTTCAGCCCAGTAGGACGCATCGAGCTGACATTAAAAAATGTCTCATGAGGTTTTAATGTAACTGTTGACCTTTCCGTTAAGTCCAGCTGTAAACTTGTAAAGAGGGTTTGGGATGTTCCTGGCTTTGGACCTGGACTGTTAAAGGCTGTGTGTTCTGCCTAACAGCTGTGCTGGTGAATCGGGATCGTGTTGTTGTCACCCAGGTCCAGCGTGGTTGATGGATGATAAGGCTTTAGTGCTAGAAGTGTGCTTTTGTTGTGTAACGTTTGTTTGGAATTGAGATCGTTGAGGTCCACTCCTCTAGCTGAACTTCTTCTTGTCACTGATGGGGGCTCCTCTCGACTTGTTCAACATCACTGTAGCCTGAAAATCAAACACAGCAGATTGTTTATTAGAGACAAAGGCTTCAATTTTCCTGCTCTGTGCACAATTCCTAGATGGGATTTTTAAGTTTGAGAACAAATGTGTGGTTAAACAGTTCTGATGTTGTTGAAGTAAGAGAAATAAAGCTCAGAATGAAACCTTACAAGTCTTAATTGTCATTCAAGCTCAATCTCAGATTGGGTCAGGAGCTTTGGTCAACACGTAGACTCTATCTACTAATTAGACGACTCCTGAGTGGTTGCCCTGGATGTGATATAGGGCTGAATACAGATTTATCCAACACTTTTCTAATTATTAATTTATAATTATTATTTATACATTTTTTTAAAACCATGCATCAGTTTTCTTTCCACCTAATTATGTTTTTCTGTAGGTCTGTTTTATAAAATCCCAATAAGCTACATTAAAGTGTGGGGTTGTACACATGACTAAACGGGAACAAGTTTAAGGCACTGTATTAAATTTAAATCTGCTTGAATTTGCAATGGATTTTTAATCAAGCTCCGCCCTTTGGGGTAAAAACTGACGGGATCTTTCAACAAGTGCGCCCTCTAGTGGCTCCAACAAGAGCATCAATTAAACAAGTAATCAGAATGTTACACACATAGTAGTCAATATCAGTGCTTCCTGTGTTCTCACCTGCTCTAGGACGACCCCCGCAGCCTGGTCAATGGCTCCACCTACAGGCCGGTACTGACCAGAGTAGCGGATGAAGGCCCACGCCAGCATGGCTATCATGAGCAACCCCAGACCGCAGTCACACACCAGGGCGAAGGTGGACAGGCCGACAAAAAGCAACACGCCAGACAGCACATAGAGGAGGCACATCAGCACAAAGAGAACCGCAGGAGTTCTGAAGGCGCTGAACAGGTTCTTAGCCTTTAAAGAAAAATAAATAAATAAAAAAGAGCATTTTTTTTAGTCACACTTTCTCCAAAAACAAACATCCTCCATGTTTTCTCCTTTTCATTCGCCATCTTGTGAGAGACCATAAACGTTCCTTGCAGCCATCACTCCCTGAAATAGCTGGTTAACAACTATTAAGAGTCAATAGGCCAAAAGATTATTGAAATAGTTGTTTTTAATTAGTTTTAAAAATAGTTTGACCTCATGCCAAATTCCATAAACAAGCCTTGGTTCTTAAACATATTCACACTGAACTATAGTATAACTGCATCATTTTATTGGTTTCAATTTATTCTTTTGTTCCTTTTTTTGTAGTTTATTTGTTCAAATTATTATTTCATTTTTGCTTAGTAATGTAGTTTAATGTTAGCCTAGTTGAAGAGTTTGCAAGTAGAATTAAGTTAGAATTATTAAGTAGAATTATTAATTTTTTTTAATCGTTATATTTGTAAAGTTGTCGTTTTTGTTTATTCTGTATTCACTCCTGATCAAAATCTTAGACCAGTAAAAAAAATTCTGGATCATAGGAAGGACAAAAAATATTTAAGCAGACACTTTATTGAAAACCACTTTAAACCTAAACATGCTTTTGTCAGCTGATCAAAAGTTTAGGCTTTGCCACCAGGAGGTCACTGTATTTGATCGTGGTAGGATGATTGATTTTTTCCTTCAATGTGGCTTCAGGTTGTACGGGAGCGTCAAGCTGCAGCTCGCTATGTGGAGATGTTGCAATGGGCAACCCTCATGACTAAGGCCCTCATCTATGTGGGAATGCTGCAGTTCAGGATGCCTGCGTGACAAAGGACTTCTTCCAGGACAATAGCGTCATTCTTTTGGACCATCCTGCCGGTTCCCCTGATGAAAATCAGACTGAGAACATTTGGGGATGGATGGCAATGAATGTTTACAAAAATAAACATCAGTTCTAGATAGTCGATGCCCTTCATGAAGCCATTTTCAACACTTGGAGCAACGTTCCCATTGACCTCTGGGAAACACTTGCATCAAGCATGCCTAAACGACTGAAGTGGTGAACAAGAATGGTGAAGCTACTCATTAAGGAGTCCATTTTTGACACTTTCACAGGACAGTCCTTGGTAGACCGAAAGTTGTTTGGCTAAAATAAAATATTTAAACTTTGTAAATGATTTTGTTAATAATTATTAATATTTGCCAACAGCCAAACCAAACAAACCTATTGTTGCACAACACTGGTTTTAGCAGGACTAACACCAGGGACAACAGACTAAAAACTTGTCTTTTAAGTGGCCCTGTCAGATAAGCTACTAAATAAGAAAAAATAAGACGTTTTCAGTTACAAGGACTGTACACAAAATGAAGGAGAAAAGCAGCCAAAGTCCAAAGAAAAATATTTAAAGATCATCTGAAAGCTTTAACTACTGATCAATCTTTAAGGTATTATAATTAATACTGGCTCCTTAGAAGTAAAATATAAAAGAAAAAAAAAAACATCAAAAATAAAATGTTACATTCAGAATAAAAATAAAACAAATAAGCTTTACCTCATTGTGCTTGCTAAACGACAGCCACATCTCATCCAGCTCCCTTTGCAGCTGTGCTTGGTAACGATCACAAAACTCCTGTCCTCCCATTTTCTTGGTGGATGCAAAGGCGTGGATCGCTTCTCTGTGGAAAAAGTTATGCTTCTCCTCCAGCATCTCTGGAGCCACATAGGGCAGATCTCCTCCACAGATCTAAGCAGGGAGACAAACGGAGACAGCAGGATAAGGACACAAACACAAGCCCTGTTCTATATATTTATATGTTTTATTTGCTAAAGAAGATGCACATGTGGTTCATGGTTAGGAGCAAACTCACCCTCTCCATGTTTTTGTGATACTGATCTTTAGCTGCTGCCACGGCTGCCAGGTTGTTAGCCTCTGCTGTAGCCTGGTAAATCAAAAACATGTGTTGCTCATAGTGAGGTAAAAACTAAAGTCAAAACAAGCATTCATCGTACGGAGAGCCTTGTTCAGCCCCATATCTGTACACACACACACCATGAGCATGGTCTTTGGTTGAGGCAAATCTTCTCCTTGGTAAATCTTAATGTAAGCCTGGGAACACAAAACAAGACAGGATGAGATGAACTGACTGGGATTCAGCAGGGGCGCAAAGACCGGGAGGATTTTACCTTGAAGAACTCCAGCAGGCCTCTGCAGGTGACTTTATTCCCGTTTATCTCTTTCTCTGCCAGGTTGTCCGGATGCAGCAGTTTAGGAATCAGAGACTCCAGCTGATCTTTGAAATCAGGGGCCACGTCTGCCAAATAAAATGTTTTCACCAGAAACTCAGATGTACAGTCGGTATAGTGTGCATTTTCTTAAACAAAAATTGAAACCGAAGAAAAAAATCTGACAGTCTTACCACAGAGTTGGCCCCGAAAAGCAGGGCTGGTGGCAACCTTCAGCCCAGGATGGGGCAACAGGAAGCAGGAGATCTTGGTGAAACATGAATGGATGTGTTCCCTCACTGTTTGCAGCTCCTCATGTTGGGCCTCTTTAATCTTAAATAAACATAAATAACTTTTCAACAACTTTGTGACACTTTTAAAATAATTTCCCAGACTGGAAGCGGTAAACTGGTACCTGTAAGCGTTTATCCAGAAATTCATTGCCGCCTTTGAAGCCGTACTTGTATTCATAGGGAAAGCTCCAGTCTCTGACCAGAAACATCAATGACTGCAGGAGAAGATTAGTGTTAAAGGGGAAAATGGACATATTTAACAAAAATACACACAAACATCAGTGACTGTCCACCGTGTCTCAGATAACGGGATTTGTGGTACCTGAAAGGGCTTCTGAAAGATCTCATCCATGGCCAGGCGACCATACTCTGTAAACAGCTGTGAGGAGAAGACACCGACATGACGCCAAATTATTAAAGAGGCGCAAAAGTCTCAATTCTAGCTTACTGACAGATTTGGTAATTTGACTTTTTCCAGAAAATATTGTATTTAAATAATGATTTTCTCCTATCTACGTTAATCTATCTTTCCATACTACTGAGTATATCTGACCGAGGTTTAAAGGTCAGCACATGGGATGGCTTTGTTCTAAAATGTTATATGCACACAAACAGGGGAATAAATTAGAACATCAAGATAATTAATTTCAGTAACAATTCAAAAAGTGTAGCTCATATTTAGATTCAGAGTCGTGTTTAAACCATGAAAACTGGAATATTACAAACAGATAAAAAGGAATTTTAACAGAAAACCGTCAGCTGCAGTAATGTGCATGTAGCTACTGTGCAGTATATTGATTAAGGACTTGGCATGAATTACTGCATCAATGCAATGTGGCATGGAGGTTATGATCCTCTGGCTCTGTCCAGGTGTAATTAAAGCCCAGTTTGCTTTGAATGCTGCCTGCAAAGGTTCTGCATTGTTCCCTCTTTCTTCAAAATCCTCCTTGGATTCTCTAAAGGATTTAGGTCAGGTAAGTTTATTGGGCAATCGAGCAGTGTCATCAGGCTCATTAAATTAGGTATTGATACTTTTGACAGTGTGGGCAGGTGCCAGAATTATCTGAATGTACTTTTAGCTGAAAAGATGACTTTAGACCACTGAGCAACAGTCCAGTCCTGTTTTCTGTTCTAGCCTATGACCTGAATATGTCCGTATGCTGGGTCCTAAAGCACCACCCCAACCTCAGTCCACACAGTGTCAATCCCTCTGACACTCTTGAATAGGCTTTGCTTCACAATCCTCTCCTGGCTGTAGGTATCCATGTTGCTGGTGTGCCAGCTTTTCCTTCCACTTAACTTCCATTAATACGCCTTAATACAGCCAACCTGTTAAGCAATGACCTTTTGTGGCCCACTCTCCTTGTGGAGCACCTCAGTAACTGTCTGCTGAACAACAGTCAGGTCAGCAGTTTCCCTGTGATTGTGCAGCCCCCAACATGACCAATAGATAACATTCCTATATAGAAAATCATTTTTTTAAACCGTCTAATGTAATATTCTACTTTTCTGAGAAAACTTTGGGGTTTTCATTAGTTACATTGACATGGATCACTCTGTGTTACTGAATCTATGTAAAGATGTTGTAATTTGTTGAGATGCAGCTGTGATGGTATCATTTCTGATTAAACAGAACCAACTGAAAATCCGTCCCAGTAGCTGAGACCCAAATCTTGGACACTTGTTTCTGTGCTCTTCTCTATGTTTTCTGTTAGACTGGGGTTGATAATCAAGCGGTTTATTACAGGGATGCTCTAAAGTCTGAGACATTTAGGTACTAGAACCTTGAAGTAGAAACTTGATTTAAGTATTTCACCAGTCTGGATAAATTCCAGAATTCAGGTTCTGCCATAAATGTATGAAATAAGGCTGGAAAGGTCTGAGAACTCAGGAAACTCGTGCCTGGAAAATGAGTAGAAATCCTGTTTGAGTTAGACTTTAAGACACCGAGTCAATACCTAGCAGACATGCAATGAAATATTTAAAACTGTATGTTGTGTCTTTAAGTTGTTTTAAGCAAACAAGCCGTGTCCTCAAATATTAAGGTCCTTACAACCAAAACAAAGCTCAGATCCGCAAAACTGAACCTCAACAACATCCCAATCAGAGTAACTGACATGACAGTGTGGAGATAAACATAAACTATGGAGTCCAACTTCCTCTGTCTCTACGTTTCAGTGAGAGCAGTCTACACTCTAGAGCAGTGGTCCCCATACGTGAAAGACTTGGAGATAACTTTATTCTACTGGCTCTAAGGATGAAAAGGAGGGGTCATTTGTGGAATTCGGCCCATCCAAACTCTAGTTATGGACATGCGTAACGGCACGTATTTTAAAAATCCACATCGAGTTCAAACAGGGCAGAACCGATTATGCAGCTGAGCGTGTATGTGTTTTTTAAAAATAATTTCTCGCGTTGGATCATTTGTTTTCCAAGCCCAATGGCTTCCCGAAAAAAGTTTTAAACCGTGGATGAAGCATTGGACCAAATTACGGCTGAGTTTTGTGCTGAGGACGGCAAATGAAGACCGGTACCGTGTTTTTCTCAGACAATGGGACAAGAGTGCCGCAGCTTGACTAAAGGTATGTTCATAAAGATGCAGGTGGATTCACTCCTGCTACTTTTGGTCCGCTTTAAACGGAACAAAACGTCTCTTCGAACTTAACAAGCCATTGTCGCTGGTATCAAAGGTGAATAAAGGTATATAAACGTTGTGGGAGAGAACGCCGTCTCTTGCTTGTAGCACGCATTCGTCGACGCCGTTCCAAAAGCTTAAATAGAACACTGCAAAATCTGTGTAGAATGAGCTGCTCTTGGCTCTCACAATAATATTTCTCCTTAAAAAACGGCAGAAATATGCAGAACAGAGCAGCTGCGTGTTGTTGAGTTTGTGAGTTTTAGCGGGCACACCAACCCACACCCCGGGCCGGAGTAAAACTGTCGAGCGTTGACCGGTCCGCAGTGATGTAAAGGTTGGGGACCACTGCTCTAGAGTACCCATCTCGTTTTGTGACAAGAAGCTGAATAAGTTAGTTAGCTGTCAAACCCAAGCTGACCTGTAGCTGCTGCAGGTCGTCCTCTTGGATGTTCTGTGAGAGATTGTAGATCTGCAAAACCAGAAACTATGTCAGAATCCTCAACCATGACAAACTAATCAGTGACAATCAAAGTAGAATATTTACCTGAACTGAGCTGGTCATGGTGCTGAGGGCAAATATGGTGGCACAGTCCTTCACTGTGGACTGGTCATCGAAGGCTCCCTGAGTGTCCATCAGCACCACAGCCACCTACAGGAGAGAGACAGGACAGCAGATAGTTTCTGCTAAGTGTGACTAACATTCTACTTTATTTTATTCTGTTTTTATTTTTTTAAAAGAAAAACGGTTTGATGTAAATCTGGACGTATAAAGATTGTTGTTTTGCTGTAAAGAATTAATTCAAAGAAGGTGGATTTCTTGCTAGGGCTTAAGTTTTAAAGAACTAGTAACAAAGTGTAAGCCATCCCTAAATAGCCGCTGCTAGTTGAGATAAACTGAAGCGATGCATTCACTGCAAGTCAGACAAACACTGAGTCTATATACATAGATGCAAATAGTTTAAACACAACAACATTCAAAAAGTACAAAATGGACACAGCAGTTCAAATAAAAACCCAAACAAAGGGAAATTTTATTTCAAGCCAGTCATAGCCTGCGGAAACCAGATAAACGCACAGAAAGGCGAAGACTCGTCTGGTCACAACGAGGGAGGGGGGTGTTGCTGCCAAGTTTTGCCACAAACAGGAATCGTTTTCCACAAGATGTTACAAGCAGAACGGGTTAATTTGTGATTTTATAATTGCCTTGACAACCGATTATTTAAAGTAAATTTCTATAATCTGCTTGAGTCCACTGTACAATAAAGAATATATACCTGCAGAGTTGTGTTGGATTAAAAAAGGGTGATATTCTATTACATTTAGATAGACATAAGAATTAACTGGTTCAAGTTGTTATCAGAAGCCATGGAAATATGGCATAATATAATCAACGTAAGATAAAACCACATAAAATGAATTTCATGTGAGATCTGAACATTGAGGATCATCTCAATTCATAAAACACCTCACTGAAAATAGAAAACAACTGATGAGCAATGGCTAAACAGCTGTTTTCTTTACAGGTACAAAATAAAAGTATAAAGAGATGAAATGAAAACATATGGGTACGACATGGGAGTACAAACGGGCAAAATAACCGGATACCTTTTCTAATTCTCTGGGGTGTTAACGTTTTTTTCCACGTCTGATTACACTAACAATCGATGCAGACACAAAACGTTAACAAAGAAAAGCCACATTAGTGCTGTTTATTTGCACCTAAACTCTGTCATGAATGTAAAAGTACTTGAATGAAAGTAATAAATAAACCTACTTGGCCAAAACGTCATCATAACACCACTATAATATGCTGGTAAATGTTGCCAAGTTCCCCTCTAAGTGTCCCATTAAATCGTTTAATTTCAGTTTTCTGGAACATTTCTGTAACATTGTGTACCGTTTTCCCCTCATCTCATAGAAAGTACACCTGGCCATGTGTTCCTGTGTTGTTTCTGTGTCTCTTTCCACAGATTGTATCAGACTGATGTGAATACCATAGAACTTAATTGGATTATGTATAAGCCTTGAGATGACATTTGCTGTAAACTGCCACAGTCTAAATAAACTCATTTGAATTGAAATAATATTATGTGTGAGTTTCTCCATCAGATAAAGATATTCTGTGGTCTGGGTCGATTTATCAAGAGTCTGTGGGTCACCCGATCTTGTTCTCTTTCCATTGCTTTTTTACAGCCCTTTTTTGGGGTTTCAAAAAATAAACATTTATTTTTCCCCTGCACATATTTATCTGTAGAAATACAAGTGCATCTCAGTAAAAATTAGAGTATCATTAAAAAGTTGATTTCAGTAATTTAATTCTAAAACTCAATATAGATTTCTAACAGACATCGATATATTTCAACTGTGATGATTATGGCTTAGGACTAATTAAAACCCAATATTCAGTTTCTTGGGATATTACAGAATACAAATAAAACAGTTTTTATACAGAAATGCTCTGGCCTAGAAAGACATGGGGAAGACGGGTGAGTAGACAGCTGTGCAGCAGGCAGTCACTGACACTCTAGGCCACTGCTGAAGAACATGGCTGTTCAAGAGTGCGGCATCAATGGAAAGTTGAGTGGAAGGAAAACAAACAGCATCAAGTTTTTGGAGGTCAAATTTCCAGTCAGTGATAATTCATGGAGCCACGTCATTTGCTGGTGTTGATCCACTGTTTTATCAAGTGCAAAGTTAGCAAAGCGGTCTACCAGGAAATGTTAGAGCTCTTCATGCTTCCCTTTACTGACCAACTTTATGGAGATGCTGATTTTAATTTGCCAGCCGGTCTTTGTAGCTGCCCACGCTGCCAGAATAACCAATACATACTTTAATAACTCTGTTAATACTGTGCTTGATTGGCCAGCAAACCTGTCTGACCAAAAGCTATAAAGAGTCCATGGAGTATGGTCAAGAGAAGGATGAGAGACACCAGAGCAATCAATGCAGACGAGCTGAAGGTTGCTATGAAAGCAACACCTCAGCAGAGCTACAGGCTGATGGCCGCCGTGCCACGCTGCATTAATGCAGTAATTTCTACTAAAGTAGTCCCCACCAAGTGCTGAGTGCATATACTGCACAGCACAAGGACATGTTTTTCAGTAGCTGAAATTTCTTTAGTGTAATATTCGAATTTTTTGAAAACAAAATAGACTTTGGGTTTTAATCAGCTACTAAACATCAAAATCAACTCTGTGTATTAAATCTTTATAATATTAGAATCTTACTTTTGAATTGTTACTGAAATAAAATAACTTTTCAAAGATATTCTTATTTAAGACGCACCAGTACCAAGATACAACAGGGAACCATTCAGAGGCTAAAGGTTTCCAGTTTGTATTTCTTTATTAATGTTAACTTTTTCCCAAGAATAGAAAAATTTTATTTGAAAACATAAACCGAAATGCAACTTCCATTTTGCTAGTTTTTTTTAAACTTTGTGGCAGCAGTGGCCTTTAATTTAAAAGTGAACTGACGGGAAATGAAGTGGAAAGAAAGGAGAAAGACCTGCAGTAAAGGTCACCAGCCGGGACTCAAACCCGGGACAGGCTGCGTTTAATGTGTGCTATAATTTAATTCTAACTTTTGGTGACAACTGTTCTGTTCGTCCCTGATGGCAGAAGTAAATGAAGATCTACAGCAGACGTCAGTACCTCTGTTCCATCGCTCTTTTGAACTGTAAAAACTTTGCTCCACAGCTGGATGCCTGTCGTCTCTGGCTCCGAACCCCCTCTCCAAGAGAATCCAGTCAGTATGTCATCATCCTGACCCAGCCAGTTATTGTCACTCTGCAGAAACACAGGTTGCACCATAAAAACTAAATGGAAAAGGACTGAACAAGGATTGGATTTAATCTGAGATGTTCGTATAAAACTTCCGCTTCACTTAAGAGCAGAAAGATCTCGGGTTGCTCTGACCATCGCTTCACCCTGAGCTATAAATAGACATTTCTAGTGTTTAACAACAAAGTGAAGTGCAGAGCTTTCAGGTTCCAATTAACTCCCCACTTACTATCTTGTTATAAAGTCCGAAGATATAATGGCAACCACAGTTTAAAAATGGTGCCACAGCAAATATTTTAATGGAGTGAGGAGAATCAAAATCAATAGCACTTAAATCTCAGAGTGATGTTTGCTAAACATGCACACAAACAAACAGAGGAACTATTACATCCAGATTACAATTCCTACGAAACGCGGCAACAGAAATCTGAATCATTTCTTTTCATCTTTGGGCACATGTTGCAGCAGAGCTCGGCGTTCACGTTGCAGGCGTGTTTTCATGCTTTCCCAGATTCTGGAGAAACCCGTCAGAGTCAGAACTCGATGCTCTGAAGATATTTTACGCCCATGACGATACTTCATTATCCAGGGCTCACCTTTCTGTGCATGTAACGGAGCATGAAGTCAAGCAAAAAGCTTTTCCCCTTCCTGAAAGCTCCGGCCACTGACAGAACCACCACATGTTTGTCTCGGACTTCAGGGGCCAGCAGGACCTGAGCTAAAGCCTCTGTGTTCAATGTAAAGGAGTGATCGTCCTTATTCACGTCCACAATCTGAACCGGGTGTGCTTCGCTTCCCATTCTGCAAACAAGAGGGAAAAAACATCAGCTGGGCTCTTTTTTTAAAAGCATTTACTGTTTTCTATCCTTTAAGACACTACATAAAATTACAGAATATGTTTAAAATCACTAATATTTGGTATCCAATATCTTTTCTAAGCTTTTTATTTATCTTAGCGAGGGGCGATATGAACCAAAAATTGTATCACAATATTTTGTGGTATTTGTAACGGAAAAATGACGATAAAAACGTTTTTACAACTTGTTTTTAGCCTCTTTTAAGCAACGGTTCGGATGTGACTGCATGTTAGTTCTGTCAAAGCCCCACAAACACAAATAGCGCTCTTAAAGGACACAGCATTACCAAAAAGGCTTCTTCAAGACACTAGTGACATAAAGAAGTGTGATTTTCATCACCTAGTTGCACACAGTAAACTGCATTTAATCATATATTTGAATATATTGATATTTACTGATGCTCTCATGGAACCAGCAGTGGAGAAAATAGTAAAAATAAGTCTGACAATATAGTCAGTTTTTGGGTTTTCAGACATCATTTAACTGGAATTTATCGTCACAACAAATCAAAATTTTCATCATGATAAATGTTTCAAGATAAACGATATGATAATTGCCCATCCCTAGTTTATACTTTAAAATGTGTTAGTTGTATGTTTGTTAGAAGGGAAAAAGTAGAGTATATGTTGATCAATAAACACACATTGGAATATTCATACATGGAATGAATCTCTCCGTTTGAAATGAAATGCACCACAGTACTGTGCGAAGGTTTGAAATCAACATCTCCAAGTAGTTGGCGCTCTTACTTTTTCAAACAATGTTCTCTGAGCTTTCTGAAGTTTTCTTTTAGATCTTAGCTGGTGATATAATTTACATGTATGGATGTATATGTACTGCCTTCGAAAAGCAGGATATGATACATGATGCTGCTCTGCGCTTCGTTACAGGTGCATAAGCAAGGACTCGACATTGCAACATCATCATCACAGAAGAACAACTGTTATAATGATGTTAAGGCACTGGTGGACAAGTTACCACATTAAACCAGTACTGGTTACCCAGCACACCCGGTCTTCAGATAATGCAGCAGAGATGGACCAATCAGACTTTTCCAGCCCGATACAGATTTCCAGTTTTCTTTGATTGATTCTGTTTTTTTTCTCTTAAGGACGTAACACATAAAATAAAATAAACATACAGGTTATTGGAGAAGAAATAACATTACACTCTATTACGCATCAAAACCTACGGTTTTTATTGATAAAATGATCTTTTTCTTTTCAGAATATGATGAATCAATGTAAAATTGGCCGAATCCGACTATGGCCAAATAATTGGTGCATCTTTAGAATCAGGCCAAACATTAGTGTGGATTGATCTCCAGAAAAGACCTGACCTGGATTTATTTCCCTCCATACCTTTAGCAGAACAGTGTGACCGCTTTTATTTACCCTTCAAATAAGTTTATGGGGCATTCATGATTTGTTTCTTTACTCTTTCATGCCATGTCTTGTGTTATGGTGATTTTTGCATTTATCTGTTGCTTTGGGTTATTCCAGTGAATGCATTGAATTATACATTTTTTGCAATTCATCTCGACCAGGACGTCCTGGCACATGAGACAATGCATCTCAAATAAACACTCCTGATTAAAATAAAATAATAATAAAGCTATATTTGTCTGTCCTATAGTGTTTAAACAATGAGGAGAGTTAAAACTGGACAACAAAAGAAGCATCAGAGCCAAAAGCTAAAGGAATCTGCCGCATGTATCTGTAAGTCATGCCTTCAATGAAATAGTTCCGGGACCTGAGAGATGCTTTATCTATCATTTGATCAAGTATCGTGTTCAAAGTATTTACCTGACAGCTTTTTTGCGAATCACCCTGTAGGCATAAAATACTATCCCAGCAAGTCAGACAAATCCACCCAATACAAAGTTTAGCTCTGTGCGGATCTGGCTGTTCACATCGGCGGTGTCATGCGGCTTCGCCTGCAGCTCATGGATTTAGCATGCCCTCCAATAATCTGGTCATGTTTTTCTCCTGTATTAAAGGAACGCATTGTTATGGGGACTTCATGGGAAACCCGTCCTTCATCACGCGATGATACGTGTCATCAAACTAAGGAGTTCCCTCCCTGCTTTCAATAGAGCTCAAGCACCTTGAAGGTGTGCCGTTGAGGAGCAGCATACCAGCCCCATTTGTCTGAGATGAATGTGCAGAGCAGACTGGATGCAGGGGACAAGAAACTAGTACATTAAACAGCACATTCGGGATTTAAAACCGCATCTGCGCAAACTTAACAGCTGGCAGACTGAATTTGGGGCAGTAACATGAAACGGAAGTTCACTTTTAACACGTATATCTTAGAGCCTGAATAACTGAGCTAACTGAACAGCAGACGTTCAAACAAAAACAAAAAACTCGCTGTTAAAAAAGCGCAGAGTTGAAAACCTAGAACAATGCTGTATATAAGCCCAAAGTAACGTACCTGCTTGTTTTAGCTAAAGTTTCACAGTTGCCTGTTGTCTATGGCGTCTTCCAGAAGCCTGGGCAGACACTCAGGAGTCGAGAAACGAATAACTTTTCACACTGACACGAAAACAGTTATGGGAACTTTTTTTCCACCACTAAAATGCCCACTTCCGATTTCAGCCTACGAAATGCCACACGGGAAATGTAGTTTTTGCGTGACTTCCTTCCTCCGATTGAGCTCTTTTGAAAACTACATGGCCCTTTGCGTCAAACACACAGGTAAGATATGGGAAGTGTAGTTTTTTTTGGAGAGAGAGTCACGTTTACGCAACGACCGAATAGGTGATGTAAAGTAGGAACGGGTACTTTGCGTTTATCCAAATCACATCCGAAGGATTTTTACACTGTTGACAGATACGGTATCTTAGCAACCGGGATTCGTTTGAGGAGAAGCAGTAGAAGTCAGTAGAGATGTGGCTATAGCGCCCCCGGCGGTGGTAATGCTTAAATGCTTAATATAATAGAATGCACTTTTTTCCTATTTTTTTGCTTTTTATAAATGCCAATGTTACCTTCAGGCTGTGAACAAAGTAATTTGGTTTATTGTTTTTGTTTTAAGAAATAAAAAAACAAAAACTGCATTTTCCTATCTCATAAATGCAAACTGGTAGATTTACAGTGCAAAAACAAATCTTCAACAAGCAGAAGACAATACAAACTGAAACTTTGAAGGGATTTCAACACCAGAGAAGGCAAAAATTAAAACAAAAGTAGATATTACAAGTAACTAAGTGTATTCAAACAGAGCAATTTGAATGGACGTCATTGGGGGTAGAAAAAGGGGAAGTGACCCCAAGTGCTCTTTTTTAGTTTTAAAAAGGGCCCGTTTAAAAAAATTTTGGGGAAAAAAAAACATAAAAAAAGGAAAAAACCCCTCGATTTTTTTATTTGATGATTTCGTCATCTAAACCCCCCCCCCTCCAAAAAAAACTAAAAAATTTTCCAAAAAAAGATGTTTTAGTTTTTTCCTTTAAAAGTAAAAAGGTTTTTTGTTTAAAAAGAAAATAATAAAAATTTTTTTGGTATTAAACCCCACAGCTTCTCCTCCCCGGTACCTTAATGAAAAAGAAAATACATAATAAATTACATATTTTATTACTAAAATACTTTAGAAAGAAGGCTTTTCAGAAGAGGCTATAGGAGTTGATTAATCAAAAAAAGGATTATTATTACTGTAGAAGGTACTGTGCTGTACATTGTCCCTACAAAAAATTTTTAAAACACTTTTTATATTAGTTTACGTGTTTTTTATTCAAAAGTTTCTGTTTTATTTTGGGTTTTTATGTTTCATTTTTTGGGTTTATTTCAAAAAATGAAAACACTAAAAAAAAAAAAAAAGATGATCAGAACAAAGCAAAGATTTAGTTTTACAAGAACAGAGTAAGAGAGAAAAATACATTTTATAAACAAAAAGATCGCTGGAAAATAAGCTGTTAAACTTTAAACAAAGTTTATGTTTTTTTAAAATAATGGATTCGTTTTTTAAAATTTAAAACAAATTAATTCATAAGGATAACTGTTTTAAACAAACAAATCATTATAAGCAACATTTTTTTACAAAATTTAAAAATAAAAAGAATGGCGGGAAATAACAAAGTTATTTTTCACCAAAACTTTCCCGGGTGTATTTATAAGTAATAATAAATGTTTTATTACAATTATTTAAGAAACAGCTTTTTAGAAGACGCCGCAGCAGTAGATTTATTTAATAAAATCATAGTTGTAGAAGATGAAATTATCTATATGTGAATCTTTTTTTTTAACAGTTTCCTTTTGGTGATTTTGTCCTGATTTACATCATGGTTTATTTTTCAGAAAATGTTAAGATTATCAAAAAATAGAGAAGACAAAAAATAGTACACTGACAGAACAAAACATAAATTTTATTTCACAAGAACACAAATACGAGAAACAGAATTTACAAAGAAAAATTCAGTTTAACTCAAAAAATAAAACATTTTTATTTAAATGGCAGTGGTTGGATTACAGTTATAAAGACACTAATGTAGATTGAAGACAATTTAGTTTAAAAGTCTTAAAATCAGCAAAAACAAATGAAGTCTGGGATTTAAAAACGTACATCATAAATCGTAAACGTATTAAGAGTTAAAAGAAAAGGAAAATTAAGAGATTAATGAAAATAAATATTACTACTAATCTTACTGTTATTCATCTATTGCTCCTTCATACTTCCTGTGTACATTTATGATTATAAGTACATAATAAATTAAATATGCTTTATTCCCAAAATACTTTTAGAAACACAGTTTTCAGAAAAGGCTATAGAAAAAAACTAATCATGGTTGATTAAAACTGTAACCAAGACGTTAACAGTAATAGCACGCCGTCTCGGTTAGGAAGCACTTTTTCCAGCCCTAAAGTTGACGTCGATCTGTTGAAGATCACACTAAATACCGTTAAAATAAGCTTTTAATACTTTTAGTCTTAAAAATACTTGTTCTGATCTTTTCAGTGTGATCTAATGGTGAGTTCAGCTTGGGCGTCCAAAGTGCCATAATACATGTGGAGTTTTAACATCTCACGTAACATCTCATAATTTACAGGGCAGTGTGGGCGCTTCAGGAGGAAACACTGTGGATTAAAATTTATGCAGATCTGGTAATAACTGAAACATTTGGATTAACTGGGGCAACAGCTAATATCCACCACCTGCCAGATCCAGCAGAGACCCAGCAGCCTCCTGGGCCTCCACGTCGAGCTGCAGGATCTCCACAGTCTCCAGGTCCAGCTCGGATTCGCCCGGCAGCACCAGGTACTGGCACTGGTCGGACTCGTAGTAGTGTAGCTCAATGTAGCCGCTGTCAGATAGCGGGTCCTTCTCTGTGTCTTCGCTGACCTCATTCGGCAAGTATTCGGTCGACTCCATGGCGACCAGCTCCTCGTGATCCGGGGTCAAAGGGCATAGCATGTCTTCGGAGAAAGCCGCGTGGGGAGAGGAACCAGAGAGGAGCAGGGCGTGAGAAAGAGTGTCTGCGTGAATAAAGTAAAGAATAAAACTGATTAATAACTACGACAATAATATGAACAACCTATCTATGAGACAGGCGGATTAACAGAGCAGTACTCAGATACTGTAGCGAGCACATGAGGGCGTAAAGTGCAGAGATTTAGACGTAAAACGAGGTGGACTTATGATGAAGGCTATAGCTTCGTTGCTAAGGTGAAGGAAGGTGGTTGCCACAGTAACAGAAAACAAACACTGGAACAATGCTGCATGCTGAAAAAGCTGCAGAGCAAAGAAAAGCTGCATGTGATAAAAATGCCACAGAGAGCTGCTTCTCCCCTGACGAAGAGCTGCAGGCTATAAGAAACTCACAAGCATGTGGGTCCATGTTTTCTTGTTAAAAGCGTGATGCTGGTGTCAATACTGACCTGAGATTTCCACGGTGTCACACACTGCAGGCACCTCATGGTAGCATCCATCTAACCTGCAAACGACGCAGCAAGATAAAGGATTTAAGAACACTACAGGGGGTTGGTGTTTTGCAGTTACTCAGGAGGTCCTCAGGTGGACATATAGGTAAAAAGGGAAAACTGTTATTTTAATCATGCTTTAATTATGCTTTTAAAATACATTCGAAAACTATTTTATTAAATATAGTTTTTAATGTTTGTTTTTTTACAGATAAGAATCTGAAAAGCCTTGCTTGTGTTTGTATTAAGCCCCCTTTACCCTGAAAACCCTAAATAAAACTGCAACTATGAGTGAAACCAACAGCCCTGTTATGGCTTTCTTTTTATTACTCTTTTCTACAGGTCAGATTCTCCTGCTAAAGAAAAGCATCCCCACAGCATGATGGTGCCACCACCATGTTTCTCAGTGGGGATGGTGTGTTCAGGGTTATGTACTGTGTTCCACCAGATAGCGTTTTGTATGGTAGCCAAAAAGTTACATTGCAACTTCTTCTGACCAGAGCAACTCCTGAAAAATCATGTGTTATTTTTCTTCTACTTCGTAATTAGGAGCTACTTTATGTGTGTGTTTATTTATTATATAAAATCCACATTATAAACACAGATGTTTATGACAAAATGTGAAAAAGTGCATTGGTGTAAACTGCATTTCGGAAAGGAACACCTATTGAGGAAACGTTCCTGATATCCCTGTATGTTAGTGATTTTATACAGGAACCCCGAGCCCTCAGACGTTTGGATAATGTTTCTCACTCAGCATCGGCACTTAAACACTTGGGTTGGTTAATCTTAAATGTCTGCTGTGCTGTAGATTGTCCCTAGGAGGCCTTCACTCATAAACTCCATTGTGTTTCATTTGTTTCAAATGTAGTTTATGTTTTCTTTTCTCCATCAAGCTTTAATGACAGAAAGTTGTCTTGATGTTTAAAAATCCAGTTTTTATTGGGAATACAAATGCAACTAGAAAGCAAGCACTTGATTCATTTTAATATATCATTATTTCACCTCCAACATCTCTACGTTCCTAATTAGATTTAAAACTTAATTGCCTTCAGTTAGGTTTTCTTCGGTGAGTTTTGTTTTAAGAACCTTTTTAATCATCAGTTTTTTTTTTACATCAGCCTTTATCCATAATTGAGACATATATCCGGTTCAATTCAACTGAAAAACAAACAGACACGAGAACAAATGTTAAAAATAAAAATGGTGCAATAACCCAGTTACATGAGTGTATACAATATTTTGTTGAAGCACCTACTCATTTACTTCCCACATTCGGTCTTATCGGGTTCAGAGCTACCATCAGTTATAGTGAATCTTAACAAGAAATTTCAGCCATCCCAGCACGATTTTCCTAACATTTGTATCCTTTAGGTAAAGCCAAAGTTTGCAGAGAGGTCACTATGGGTCAACATTATCTCTTTTCACAAAGGTATCAGTCAAGAAAAGAGCATAAAAACCCACAGCGTACCACTGCTGGAGATAGGAATCAGCCCCCATGTGACCCTGCACGGATAAGCAGGTATGGACAATGGATGGATGGATGGACGGATGGATAGATGGATGGACATGTAAATGGATGGATAAATGGATGGAATATACACAACGTGGTACGGCTCAGATAAGTCATTGATAACTGGGAAAAATATGGGACCGCAGTGACATTATAGAAACTGTATGCTTGTCTCTAAAATAGATTAAAAAACAAGACGGAAAGTGGTCAGTGAGGCTGCAAAGAGGCCAGCAGCACTGAAGAAGCAGCAGAAATTTCTGCCAAGTTCTGGTTGTGTTCTATGCATGACAAAAATCTCCTAGGAGTAGGCTTGTAAAACATTCAGGCTAAAATCTCCTAATACCTCGTTGGAGAATGTTTTACAACATGATGAAACTAAATTTATACTCTGAGCCACACAGCCTCCCCACAGAGGAGGAAAGTTCATTTCAGCCGCTGGTATCCAGGATCTTGTTCTTTCGGCCATGATTAATGTCTCCTGAGGGTCTGAGCGTCGATGTGCCAGTAAATTGAGAGCTTCGCTTTTTGGCTCAGCTCCTCCTTTACCACATCAGACCAGAGCCACACTTGCATTACTGCAAATGAGGCGGCAATCCATCTGTCCATCTCCCACTACATCCTACCATCACTCAGGAACAAGACACCAGGATACTTGAACTCATCCACTTTCCCCGACCCAGAGAGTAGTTAAGAACTACGACCTCAGACTGAAAGAGGCTGACTGAAGAATCGCTACATGCTGAAAGTTGTGTTTACTCATTCATACAGTTAATAAGGGCCCCATTCTTTACGCCATTCTGGGTTGAAATAAATTGAATGAATAAATAATTATAAACGTTATGACTGTACTCACAGTGCAGGCTTGTTGATCAGATTGCTGTTGGTGCTGTGATAACTGTGGGTCTTCCTCAGAACCTCCAGGAGCGCAGGCCGATACTCTGGACACACACACCACAAAGACCCCTTCCCCACTGACTGCAACAAAACACATAAATATACTTTTTTATTATAAAACAATTCGAATGCATCCAGTACAGACAATAAAACATAAAGAGTTTATATCAGCTCTTCCTATGAAAGGCTTGAAATGTAATTTGTTGCTTCAAGAGAGCTCAGTGGGCTCTATTGGATTCAGTCGTATTAATCAAGCGCATTTTGTTAGAAATTGTGCAAATACCTGGCTCTTGTCCCTTTGAATGCGACTGAAGCTCTTGCTCAGCGACAGGTTGTGTCTAACTGAGTTCCTCCAACCACCAGTGGCTGTCCTGTAGTAGGGAAAATTGCTCACAATCCATTCATAGATGTCCTTTACCGGGAGCCTCTTCTGAGGAGAATCTTCTATCGCCATGAAAATAAGACTGCTGAAGGAGTACGGCGGCTTGGAGGAGACAGGAGCAGGAGGAGGAGAAGGAAGCTGGCTAGGCGTGCAGGTCTGTTGCTGGGGCAGAGGTGTTATTTTGGCAAGAGGCTGCAGAGAGAGCAGGTCACCTCTCTGATGCAGCCAGCTTAGGCAAGTCAGGTCATCCTGGTCAGATGTGTTTAAATGTCCCAGGCTTTGTGTGCTTTGTCCTTCGAGGCAATGAGAGGCAGCGAAGTCTGAAACTGGGGAGGACGAGTGAGCAGACTCTGCTGTTGCTGGAGAAAGCAAAGTAGGGGACGGTGGGAATGAGACAGGTGAAAGTGTGAGCGAAACACTTGACGAGGTCAGCTGGGGTGAGGAGGTCAGGGGCAGAGAGCCACCAAGAGTATTAGAAGCTGAGGAGAAAGATGGCAGTGTGTGACAGCTGGTGTCCATCTCTCTCAGGGGGAAAGATCCAGGCTCATTCAGCTGCTTGGCTGCAAGATAGAAAGAGAAATTATTCAGTTACAGCAGGTAAAACAAAAACGAGTAACTGTCAACAGATCCTTTATAGAAATATAAAAAAATACACAAATCTAGTTGAGAATGTGGCAAAACATTTCTGTTTACAGACTCTCGTATCCAGTCTGACTGAGGTTCGGTTATTATCTAAATCACAACCGACATAAAATAATTGTCTAGATGTGCAAAGCTTGTAAGGTCTACACTCCAGGAGGCTAAATACAAATGCTAACTACTCTTTTCATATTTCTAGTTGTGTAATTGTTGAAAATCACAATTATGCGGTACTCACGTAAAATCCCAATAAAACACATTGACGCTTGTAGCTGTAAATTACAACTTTATATATCTGCTCTGACATCGCAGGTTAGATCGGTTACATGCAGTCGTTCCCCTCTGATGAGCATCTTTTCTTTGTTCAAAGTCCAGACTCACACTTCCACCAACCTAAACCGTGTTAGTGAACAGCTGCAAGTCGACTAGAAATGGATCAAAACTTTAAAAGTGCAGCGAAATAAAATATATGCTTTAGCCGTATCGTGATTATTATTATTATAATGTGCATTTATGACTTTGTATGCAACCACATGGCTCTACAAAGAGGAGCAGAAAGGAAATGGCGGAACAATATAAAGTTTCAATTAGCTATTCAAGAAAGCCGCCTTTCTCCTCACAGGTAACCCCCTCGGTGCTGACCGCTTTCGCCCTTTAAAAGGTGAACTAGTTACTCACCAGATTACCAACAGAGATCAGTCAAACTGAGGCCGACTCACTTAAAGTCCCTCACACGTCGGGAAAAAAAGGGACAGGTGAGACCCGGGGGGTTTAAAAGTAAAGAGTCGCGGTCGGACACCTATCCCTCCGTGCCCTGTTGATATCTGCGGTTACCATAGAAACCGTAAGGACGCTGTGCGTGCTGCGCGCTCTCGGGCGCGCCTCCGAGCCGATCAAACCAACAGACAGTGAAAACGTAAGTGAAACTTTAAATGTGGCGACAAACCGCAGTCAAATTCATACTACCCTACCAAGAATAAATGCTTTTTCTATGAAAAGCATGCTATAACTTGAAGGGATTTGTTTACATGAGTTAATCCAGAGTGAAATGTTTATATCTAAAAGTAGAAGTCATTGTTGAAACTGTTGGATCAAAAGGCAAAGTGAAGTCCAAGCATGGAGGGCAGTCCCTTATTTTTCAGCCCCAGAGCCAGCCCAAGGCACAAGCAAACTAAGCTGCTGCTTATGGCCCCCAACAAGAAGTTAACACATTGCAAGAATCATGAATCAGTTTCAAGACATCAAACTACTTGAGGAAGTCATGTTAGCTTATGCCAAAGAGGATTTGCCCTTGAAATGGCTGTTTAAACAAGACGAGGTCCAAACACACCAGCAAGTGATCAGTCTCATGGTTCCAAGTTTTCTATCGTATCTTGATCCGATAGAAAACTTGGAGGGTGACATTAAACATGCGGTTTCTGATGCAAATCCAAAATATGCAGAGGTTGGATGTAGTCTAATAATCCTGGGCTGAAGTACCTGTTTACAGGTACCAGAAGTTTGGTCCACTCTGTGCAAAACATATCTGAAACATTTTCAGTGACTGATTACAAAACTAAGTTCAGTGAATTACAAAAAATATCAAAGCTTGTGTGAAGAAAAATTATCGGCCTAAAATTACTTTTCCCTTTATTTCTGACAGGATAAAGTTGATAAAACATTGTGCAATTTCTCCCAAAGCCTTTTGTGTGTATATATAAAAATGCTTTAATAGGAATTTTGATCGTTACTCATTATTTAAAACACACTTCGACTGTTCTGAAAGCAAGTATTGCAACAGTAGATTTGAAGCAAAAATAAATAATTAGTGCAATCTGAACGTGAAGTAGTTATCTGAAGAAAGTCATTTGTATCCAGATTGATCTGTTGCCTAACTGGGACGATGTGTGCAGATTTTCTCTCATCTTTGACTTGGCAATCTTAAAACCAAACTTTTAAGGAAAATTAGACTCTTGTGTTGTTTTTAAGGTGCTTCACTGCACATCTGAAACAATTTTTTCGCTTGTGATTATAGTGTAGGTGCTTTAGGTTTTCAGATGAGAGGAAAAAGGATGTCCAGTTGCCTTCCTTTGAAGCCCTTGGGATTTTCACCCCTGCTGTTACCACTATAAAATCAAATATGGCAATTCATTACATCTTTAGAGCTGAAATCTTTGTAAATTTACCACAAAGAGAAAAAAAACTTTCAAAGCAAATACACAAAGCTAAATATGTTTATTTTCTTCTACAAAAATCCAAACTTTGTCATGCTTTGTCAAATGCAGATAAATACAATCCAGAGATGAAAACAGAAAGGGGAGATGATGCAGCAGCAACACAACCACAACAGAAAAACAGAAAGATGTGGGTTTCGGTTTGGTTTAAACACTGAGAAGCATGTCCAGAGACATGATAAAAAGACTATTTTGCACAGAATGAGATTTTAAAACCTGTGACTGGGAGCCCTTGTGTTGAAAAATCAAGCATTTATCAGCATTACTTGGCAAACACACAGCAGACGGAGAGCCACTTTCACACATTCTGCTTATTTCAATGGAACTGAAAAGCTTTACACACGGTGCAACTCAACACCATCCACTAATGTTTTAGATTTGTTAACAAAACAGTATAAGGGCAAGTGTACAAACACCCAAGCCTGGGTCCAGTCCTGTTGGACTTGAGGTGACCTTACAGTCACCTGACTAAGTGAGAGGTTAACCAGTAGATAATGATTGGCTGGAAGACTGCGGTTGCCACAGTGATATAAAGGCGGAGTTGAGGCTTGGCGTTCGATCCCAGTCCCATAGAGTCCGAGGAGATGGAAGGCAGGATCTTCATTTTCAGAGATCGAACCTGTGAAGGAAGCAACATTTTTAAACTGAGAAATGTGAGGAGCCGATAACTGGAAGCACGTTAGACGTCGGCGGTAGAGAATGGTTGTAGGTTCGATTCAAGCTTTCCCCTGTCAGTTGTCAATGTGCCCCTCGGCAAGGCACTTAATCCCAAGTTGCCTATCAATCTGCATATTTTATCATGACTTTATTTAAACAAATCTCATTTACAAGGGTAAGGGTTAGGAGAAAAACAGCACAAAGAGACACTTTACAAATGATTATCACCAAAATATAAATAAAAGGAAAACAGTCCAATAAAATATTCAACATATAGTCAAATAATTCATCAATCAAAACATTTTCATTCAGATCTTTGACTATTTAAAATGCTAAGCCTTTGTATAAACTCACTGAGAGAAACAAGGTTCTTCAGGTGTAGCTCATTCTGGAGCTGATTCCAGGCAGACGGGGCGAGGTACTCCGATGCTTTGCCCCAGCTCAGCACGAGCCTCGGCATCGTCATGAGGAACAGATTTGGAACAGATCTGTGTGCGTTTGTGAGTGCGGCTGGGATAATGTGGCTTAGTGTAAAGCACTTTGAGTGGGTTGGTATGACTAGAAAAGTGCTATATAAATTTATTTATTAGCTTATATCTGAGGGGCAGCAAACTGGACCATAACTGCCTGAACCTTAATGGTTGCCTGGTGCTGCAGACAAAATGTCATGTCTGCTGTAACCTCACTGAATGGGAGCAAAGCTTAAACCACATCTTATTGTTTGTCACAAAAAAGTTTGCATCTATTTCCACACAGTTTTATACAACTCCTACGGTTCTGTGCAAAAATTTTAAACCTGCTTGCTTTATGTTTTCCTTCTATGCGTCCAGAATTGATTTCCTTTCAAGTGATCTTGATCAGTGTTTCTTCAGAATTTCTGAGGATATTTAGTTTTCTGGACTATATTCAAATGTTTTGTTTAGGTTTTATGCGCTTTAACCATTAGGTATGTTCTCTATCCAGGCATAAAAATGATGCTAAACTCAAGAGATAACTCATTGTTGTGTTTGAACATAAGAAGCGTTGACTGAGATCATTACTAGAAATTCTGACTCCATACAAGAAAAATGTAAAAAAAGGATGGCTCCAGAGTTTTTTGTCAGAAAGTGAATGAAAGCAGCTTCACCGTACCTTCAATCATAGTAATATGCTCTTTATTTGACCACAGTAGATAAGAGAGATTAGCAAAATAATGTTGATAAAATGACTGCAAATATTGAGTGATGACTAAATTAACATTCTGTTTAATCATATCATAAATTAGTCAATTAAAATGTGTTTGTTTTATTAGTGCTTTTTTTTATATTATAAATGTGAACTAGTTCATGTTGGGGCTGTGAATTCAGTTCTAAATTTAGATGTTTTAATGTGTTTGAGCTGAACGTAAAAAAAAAAAAAAAAAAAAAAACAGTACTTGGAAATTTAAATATTGCATTGAGGATAAACCAGTGGCGTCCAAACCTTTTAACACTCGGGCCAACACGGTCAAGTTGAAAGTACTCATGGGCCATGAAAACGTAACATAATAAACTAAACACAATATTTTATTGAAACAAACAAAGAAATCTGATTGTTGTTGACAAGGATCTGTAAATTTTTGTAGATCCAAAACATAAAAATTGTTTTGCATGTTTGCCTTATTAAAAGAAAAGCGTATGATTTCTTAACCTTTGCGGTCGATATGGGTCACTTTTGTTTTAAAACAATGCTTGCTCTGCTAAGCCAGGTTTACTGAATAGGGGCTTCATTCAAGTCTGCTTTTGACTAAACATCACTGGATGTTTGTGATCCTGTTTACTATGAACCTAAATTAAAGCAAATATCATGGTAAATAAAAGGAAAACGTGTGTTTTACGTAAGTTTAACATTTTATGATGATTTTACTTGTTAGTGAAAATCTCGCCCTAAAGAAAAGCCAGATATGGCCCCCTGGAATGTGTGGACACCCCCGGACTAAACAAACACCAACTAGTACTTTTTAAAATTTTCTAAATAACTTATACAATAAATCCCTTATTTAGTGAGGTAGGGGATAATGCATATTATTATACTCACAATAAAGAACATTAGGGCACAAGAGGACCACACAAGGGCAACATAATACCCATCACTGCCGAACAATAAGCCACTCAACACCGTGAAGATCATTCTAGGTGAAGATACAAACACACATGAGTAAATTCATCATATAAACATATTAGGATATATTTAATATGCATATTATTAATCAGCAAAACTAATTAAAGAAAATTATCACACTATAAAAGAGGAAACTTCATTGGTGGATTGTATTAGTTTTTTCATGGATAACTAATTTATTAACTATAAAAAGTGTATTTACCCAACATATTTGTATCCACTGTAGGCGATGAGGTCGAAGGTTGAGAGGTCGCTGTGCACCGTCAACAGATACAAACTCAGCAACATGACCAAGACTTCGATGATGATCCACACGAGGGCAGTGCTGGCACACAGTCCAAGAACCTCTGGGCTGAACCTTTACACAGAATCAACACATGCAGCTGATTAAGCTCATCTGACACAAGACTAGCTTAGAACAAACCCCCCCCAAGAAAGTGAGGAACAGAAAGAACTGCTCACCTTTTCTGAATACCAAGGGCCATACCAGCCAATAAAATGTAGGTAATAAAAGCCATGGCTGCGAGACAAAGAAATAAACCCAAAATAAATAGACATCCCATAATATCCTGCTAGTGACTTTGTGTTTACAGACAACCTACTGGTGTTGGTGCAACTTACTTGGTATGTAAAGATCAGGCGCGTTTACATCTTGCCTTGGGGTGAGCGGAGTGTCCCGATGGTAACGGACCTCCCAATCCTAGAAACGGGACAAGTGTGCAAGAAGTCAGCTTCGTTTGGCAGGACAGTGAGGCAAAGAACAACTGAATGAAAGATAATTTCACTTGATAACAAGACTAGATTAATATTTATAAGCAATTTGAAAATGAAAAGTTGAAATATTTTGAACCTGTTCAATTTATTTTGGTATTATTAGTTTTTCTGTAGTATTTACTTAGACAATAACTGTAGTAGAGGATTTGTGAGGGCTGCTTTCTGCTGTGTGTGATACAACATCATGTGTTGTCCAGCACCCTCTCCATATAAACTAAATACAAAACTAAATTTTAAATAATTCACAAATAATAAACTGACCTACTTAAGCTTAGCCCAACTAATCAGGCGTATTGTTTTGCCATCATTACCACTGACCAATCATTTCAGGAGCACTAATTAACAACAGATAAACAAAATAGAATGGACAACTCTTTAGCCTAGTAAATAACAAATGTAGTCTAGAGCTGTTTTGACTGGTTTGGTTTTCAACAGCTAAAGAGAAAGCTCAAATCAAAGTGATTACGTCAATTAAAACATCTGCTCCAGTAAGTACTTGACCCTCTGTCTGATGTATTCTTGGTGTCTGTACTGCACACCTCATTTATCTACATAAACCACTTGATGTCTTTGCAAGCAGATGCTTTAAATACGATTTATGAACCAAGTTTTTAATGACTGTCAGTGTTTGTGATTGATTTTTACAAAACCTAATATTTCTGATATCTGACTGGCATTTCTAGCAGGATTTATTAACATCATTATCAACAATATTGACAGACCTAACAGTATTTATAAGGCTAGTTCTAAGTAGTGTTTATATATCCAAACACAGCAACAGTATGTGCTGAATTGACCAACATTCACTTCGGGACAGATAGGGAATATTAACTCAATTAAAGATACTAAATGACAAGTTTGTTATTTCACTGTTAATTGGGATTACTGGCAAGTATAAAGCTTAGTGGGAAGCACGATATATCGGCATTAACATCGGAATCAGCCGATGTTAGTCAATTTTTAAAACAACAGTATTGGTCCTTATACCTGAGTCGATAACAACCAAATGTTTATTTCCATCTTTTTTGGTTTCAGGAGGAGGAGGGGAGAGGTTGGCCATGTGGTATTTGTTTGGTCATGTGACATTGATGGCGATGCAGCAGAGGATTGTGGGTGTTTAACTGAAGCAGAGAAGTAATGCCAGCGATGTGGTCGTTTTTGCATGCTCTCGAAAGCCATAATCATCAAAATTACAAGGAATAAAAGCTTGAAATATTTTACTCTATGTGAAATAAATCTCTAAAAATATTGTTTCATATTCTGAGATGGCTTGCAGAAAATAATGCACTTTTACACAATATTCTAATGTTTTGAGATGTACCTGTAGAGCTGGGCGATATGGACAAAAAAAAAATCACAAGACATTTTCCCGGTATTATACTGTTTGGATTCTTATTACAATATGGTTTCAAATTAAAAGTCAGTTTCTAAGAAAGAATTTGTTTCAGTACAAACTTGGAGAACAAATTAAAATATGAACTAAGATACTAATAATAACTCATGAGATTTATTTACAAAAATTGTCATAAACTTTACAATAAATCGCTTTAAAAGAATTTTAGGACTTTTTGGATTACAAATGACAATATCTTAATTGTTGATCTATTGATGTAAAAATCCCATTTGCTGTACTGTTTATAAGTGCAAATATGTTTTGAGTACAACTCCAATATACAGGGGTTGGACAATGAAACTGAAACACCTGTCATTTTAGTGTGGGAGGTTTCATGGCTAAATTGGACCAGCCTGGTAGCCAGTCTTCATTGATTGCACATTGCACCAGTAAGAGCAGAGTGTGAAGGTTCAATTAGCAGGGTAAGAGCACAGTTTTGCTCAAAATATTGAAATGCAGACAACATTATGGGTGACATACCAGAGTTCAAAAGAGGACAAATTGTTGGTGCACGTCTTGCTGGCGCATCTGTGACCAAGACAGCAAGTCTTTGTGATGTATCAAGAGCCACGGTATCCAGGGTAATGTCAGCATACCACCAAGAAGGACGAACCACATCCAACAGGATTAACTGTGGACGCAAGAGGAAGCTGTCTGAAAGGGATGTTCGGGTGCTAACCCGGATTGTATCCAAAAAACATAAAACCACGGCTGCCCAAACCACGGCAGAATTAAATGTGCTCCTCAACTCTCCTGTTTCCACCAGAACTGTCCGACGGGAGCTCCACAGGGTCAATATACACGGCCGGGCTGCTATAGCCAAACCTTTGGTCACTCATGCCAATGCCAAACGTCGGTTTCAATGGTGCAAGGAGCACAAATCTTGGGCTGTGGACAATGTGAAACATGTATTGTTCTCTGATGAGTCCACCTTTACTGTTTTCCCCACATCCGGGAGAGTTACAGAGTGGAGAAGCCCCAAAGAAGCGTACCACCCAGACTGTTGCATGCCCAGAGTGAAGCATGGGGGTGGATCAGTGATGGTTTGGGCTGCCATATCATGGCATTCCCTTGGCCCAATACTTGTGCTAGATGGGCACGTCACTGCCAAGGACTACCGAACCATTCTTGAGGACCATGTGCATCCAATGGTTCAAACATTTATCCTGAAGGCGGTGCCGTGTATCAGGATGACAATGCACCAATACACACATCAAGACTGGTGAAAGATTGGTTTGATGAACATGAAAGTGAAGTTGAACATCTCCCATGGCCTGCACAGTCACCAGATCTAAATATTATTGAGCCACTTTGGGGTGTTTTGGAGGAGCGAGTCAGGAAACGTTTTCCTCCACCAGTATCACGTAGTGACCTGGCCACTATCCTGCAAGAAGAATGGCTTAAATCCCTCTGACCACTGTGCAGGACTTGTATATGTCATTCCCAAGACGAATTGATGCTGTATTGGCCGCAAAAGGAGGCCCTACACCATACTAATAAATTATTGTGGTCTAAAACCAGGTGTTTCAGTTTCATTGTCCAAGCCCTGTATATCCAAGCACATCCTCCTCTGGATATGCTTGGAGATGGGATTAAGTTCAAAACATTTTTACAAAAGGTGAAATTATTGTGTTTTATATCAATTTATGAGAACAGGGCAGCTTTAGGGCAGATTATATAATGTGCTTTTATAATACAGTTAGAAAGATCAGTTAAGTGCTGATTTATCACCAGACTCACTTTAAACTTGAAGAAGTTTGTAACACAGAAAACAATTTATTTTAAAAGCTAGTCACAGTAAATATTATCTGACCTTGGTCTTGTAAGAAGAGTTTGCACCAACTACAGTTTACAATATTAAGCCACTGGCTGTTTTTATTGTAATGTCTCATAATCTGAAAAAGCTAAAGGGTGTTTTTAACAAATGAACTCAGAGTGCTTCTAAGTATTCGCTGATAATCACAGGCCACACAAGTTCATAAACAGTGGATGACTGATAAAGAGGCAGTTTCAGTGTAATAAATGATATACCAAAGGAAAATCCCAGGATAATTAAGTACTGAGTGTTTAGTTTTGTCACATGCAGTGATGTGGAACGCAGTCTGATGGACTCAGATTACCTGATGTGTGTAGGGGAACATGAGGATCATAAGTTTCTTCAGGACGTATCTGGTGTCCACTGCAAAGAAGTACTTCAGCTTGTTCACAGACATGAATCTGCTAATCTGAAATACAAATTGTAAACATCAGCAGACAAGAACTGGACGTCTGGAAAGCGGAAAAAATAGGAAGGAGTCAGTTATTTAAAAACAAATACAGTGGGGAGAACAAGTATTTGACACACTGCTGATTTTGCAGGTTTTCCCACTAAGCATGTAGAAGTCTTTCATTTTTATCACAGGTACTCTTCACTGTGAGCGTTGGAATGAAAAACAAAAATCCAGTAAATCACATTGTGGGATTTTAAGTAATTAATTAGTATTTTATTGCATGACATAAGTATTTGATCACCTAATAACCAGTAAGGCTCTCACAGGCCTGTTAGTTCTTCTTTAAGAAGGCCTCCTGTTCTCCACTCATTACCTGTATTAACTACACCGGTTTGAACTCGTTATCTGTCTAAAAGACACCTGTCCACACACTCAATCAAACAAACTCCAACCTCTCCACAATGGCCAAGACCAGAGAGCTGTGTGAGGACATCAAGGATAAAATAGTAGACCTGCACAAGACTGGGATGGGCTACAGGAAAATAGCCAAGCAGCTTAGTGAGAAGACAACAACTGTCGGAGCAATTATAAGAAAATGGAAGAAGTTCAAGATGACGGTCAATCTCCCTCGATCTGGGGCTCCAGGTAAGATCTCACCTCGTGGGGCATCAATGATCATGAGGTGAGGGATCAGTCCAGAACTACTTTGCAGGACCTAGTCAATGACCTGAAGAGAGCTGGACCACAATCTCAAAGAAGACCCTTATTGATACAATATTCCGCCATGGATTAAAATCCTGCAGCACACGCAAGGTCCCCCCCCCTGTTCAAGCCAGTACATCTCCAGGCCGTCTGAAGTTTGCCAATGACCATCTGGATGATCCAGGGAAGGAATGGGAGAAGGTCATGTGGTCTGATGAGACAAAAACAGAGCTTTTTGGGCTAAACTCTGGAGGAAGAACAGCGATGAGTACAACCTCAAGAACACCATCCCTACCGTGAAGCCTGGAGGTGGAAACATCAATCTTTGGAGATGCTTTTCTGCAGCAGGGACAGGGCAACTAAGGAGTGACTCTGTGAGAAGCTTCTCAAGGTCCTGGACTGGCCCAGCAAGTCTCCAGACCTGAACCCAATCCAAAACCTTTGGAGGGAGCTGAAAGTCCGTGTTGCTCAGCGACAGCCCTGAAACCTGAAGGATCTGGAGAAGATCTGTATGGAGGAGTGGTCCAAAAACCCTGCTGCACTGTGTGCAAACCTCGTCAAGAACTACAGGAAACGTCTGATATCTGTAATTGTAAACAAAGGTTTCTGTACCAAATATTACGTTTTGTTTTTGCGATGTATTAAATACTTATGTCATGTAATAAAATGATAATTAATCAATTAAAAATCGCACAATGTGATTTTCTGGATTGTGGTTTTAGATTACGTCAATTCCAGTTCTAAATGCTTTGCAAGACGAAAAACCGGCATTATCGGCAGTGTATCAAATACTTGTTTTCCCCACTGTAGACTGCTTTGTATTTAAACTACCAACCAAGCAGGAAATTACAGGTTTAAAGTCATCAAGAACTGTTCAGAAATACCTACAAAAGTATCTGCAGTCTTCAACTGTAGGTATATATGTTAATTTAGATTTTTAAAAGTTATGCAGAAAAAATTATCAGCTTGGTTAAATTTCCTTTTAATAACTCTGAGGAACCCAATGACAGAGTTCTCATTTATAAAACTATTATCTAACAAATAAAGATGCTTTTTTTGGTTATTACCGATTTCCAGGTGTCCTAATAAAACATAACAGAAAGAAATGTGCAACCGTCTTTTTCATAGAGCTAGATAAACTCTGAATCTAACTAATGAAATATTTACAAAATTATCTCCATTTATGCACTAAATGACATGCCCCGAACCATTATCTGAGCTCTACTAAACTCAGAAAAAGTACATGCTGGTGGTTTGATGTGTTCATATAGTATTGAAGACCTTTGTTTTTATGCATTTAATGAACAGGGGAAAACATTTTTTCACAATTTGACTTGTGAAAAATCGACCGATTCCAATCTCCGCCAGACTGATTGGTGTAGGGCTGCACAATATTAGAAAATCATGCGATAGCGTTAATAATAGCAAATATTAAGGGGAGAGGTTGCGATGTTTGCCCAATTTCTTCTTTCTTGTCTTTCTCATCTGTGCATCCATCACTCTGACCTTTAGCACTTTGGTGTAATGTCCTTTGTGTCCGGTGTGAGCTTCTGTCCAGCTGGCTGAATATTACATTAACATGTTAAAGTTAATAACACTTGGAATACATTAGCCAAGAGTTATCGCAGTCCAACAGTGATTTGTGTATGAATATCGCACACACTGATACTGCGATGATATTTTCATGATATTTTATACAGACTTAGACAAGAGCATCTAAAACTACAAATCCCGCCCTTCCTATACAATCCTTTGTATTTATTTTGTGACAGTTTAAACACTATAAACACTGCTGTCTTTGCAGTGACCTTTACATAACACTGCGTGGGCCCAAAAAAATATGTTAAGAGAGACAGACAAAATAGTACCTAAAATAGCAAGTACAACAATATCACCTCATTTATATAGCCCTTTATCGTCTGTATGAGGTTAATCCTTTTTAGGATTGCAGGAGAGCTGGAGCCTTTCCCAGCAGTCAACCCTAAACAAAGATACACACCCACACCTTAGTTGAAGGTAAGGTCATCAAGTCACGTAACATGAATGCTTGTATATTAAAGGAGGATCCTGAATTACCAGGAGAAAACCCATATGAGCGCATGGAAAGCAGCCTTCGAACTATGAGGCAAAGTGAATCTACAGATTTTATTAAATCATAAAACTGTTCAGCACAGACACGTGCTGTGGAGTCTAACACAAACTTGTCAGTAACCTTTATAGCCCAAAGAGCCATTTTGCTCTTGCTCCCACTTATTAAACCTGACAGGGCACACCTGTGAAGTGAAAACCATTTCAGGTGACTACCTCTTGAAGCTCATCAGCAGAATGCCAAGAGTGTGCGTAGCAGTAATCAAAGCAAAAGGTGGCTACTTTGAAGAACCTAGAATATTAGACATATTTTCAGTTGTTTCACACTTTTTTGTTCAGTATATAATTCCACATGTGTTAATTCATAGTTTTGATGCCTTCAGTGTGAAGCTACAATATTCATAGTCATGAAAATAAGGACAACTCTTTGAATGAGAAGGTGTGTCCAAACTTTTGGTCTGTACTGTATATAATTTGAGAATAATACTGCCACAAACAAATAAACAAATAAATACGATGTACAGTTTGATGAATGTGTAGAGTATTTGTCCCTAGCTTAGACAGTTTTGTAGTACCATGGGTAAAATGGATCGCAGAACTTCATATACTTCATAATCAGTGGTTCTGATATTGTGCGCTGGGTACCAAACGTGACTACTAACGTCCTGAAACACAGGTGAAAATAACTGGAATAAGTCCATGGCCCTTCTATCTGCTTATGAAGTGGATCATATGAGGTTTATTATTTCCTTTTTGCAATGTGAAGGACAGAAAGAATCCTCTTAGTAAAAATCACCATGTCACAACTCCATTTGCCAACAAGCATATAAATGAAACACGTTAAATGGTGATTTTTAAAAAGCCAAAGACTCCAACAACCCACATAACACAGTGTACCATACATCATATCTGAAGAAAACACTTTAGTAGCCCTGATATTCCTCACCTCCTTGTTAACAATGTCTTTTCCTTGGTTGGCTAAAGATGTGCCATACATCATGGCGGCGCTGGCCACTGGGTCGGTGAACAGGTTGTTAACTGCTGGACCTCCCTGCATGTCATTTGAGGGTCCTGCCATGTTAAAACCAGAAGTGTAGAAGCCCTGGCTGCTCATTCCAGGCGCTGCTGAGCTGGTGTCATCAAACAAGATGGAGTCTCCTGCAGGGGGAGCTGCACGAGTTCTCTGCTTAGCTGTGAACAAATTGACACAACACAGTTAACATCTATCATTGCTCTTAAACCGCACATAAAACCCAAATGCAGATTTGGATGTAATAATCACCGATTCACCCAACCTTACAAACTTGTTTGTGCTTAAATTTAACTAGAAATATGAAAAGATTTACCAAAGAAAATGACCTTTCCTGCAGATATGTGATTCTGTCTGTAATACCTCAAGTTGGACGATTTAGGATTTTTGCAAATCTATCAATAAAACACAGCACCTAAACTTTTTTCATTGTGATAATCAATGGCTTAAGAACGTGGTTTTCAAAGTTTGTGTTGGAACCACCAATATCCATCCATCGTCTATACCCACATGGACATGTCCCCAGTGCATCAGAGACCCTGAACAAACAACCATGCAGGCACACACTAAGGGCAATTAAGAGTGACCAGTTCACGTAACAGTCATGTTTTTCCCTGTGAGAGAGGGCAGGAGTACCCGGTGAGGGTCCACACATGCATTTGGAGAACATGCAAACTCAATCCAGAAAGATCTGAGAACGGGGTTCAAACCCAGGACCTTCTTGCTGCAAGGCAGCAGTGCTACCACTTGTGCTACCTGGTGAAATACCATCATCAAGTAATATCCATAAATATGATTAAATGCAGTTATTGTGTGCAGTGTAGTGATTAGAATCACACTTTTTATGTCACCAGAATCCTAAAGTAGCCTCTTTACATGCTTTTAAGAGCAGTACTTGTGCTTGTGGTGCTTTGACAGCAGCAACATTTGGATCTTAAAAATCCATACGGCGAGTCTTAATAACTGGCCAAAATAATATATAGAATTCAACAGTGAAAGGTTATTAAAATAGTCTACTTTTAAAGGTTATTTGAAGCCTACTGTTCTTCATACTGTTCAAGAATTTCAACAGTATGAAAGTAGTGGTACAGAAAAAGATAATTTTGTTCAATCGTTTTCACTATAATACAGTTCAATATTTTCTATTACTCATTTCAGAAGGTAAAGCTCATATTTTATTAACTCATCACACAGAGTGAAATATTCCAAGTCTTTATTTCTTGTAATTTTGATGATTATAGCTTGCAGATAATAAAAAGCCAAAAATTCATTGTCTGAGAAAATTTGAATATAACGTAAGATCAATAAAAAAGAAATATTTTAAAACAGAAATATCAGGCTTCTGAAAAGTACGTTCATTCTATGCACTCAATACTTGGTTAGGGCTCCTTTTGGATGATTTATTTGCTGTTATTTCAGCTTCTAACTTTATGTTCTATCTCTGTTTTTCTCTTTCTAGAAGCTACTAAATTTGACATAAATACGAATCGTTAAATTAAGGAAAAATATATTTCTTTTGTTGTTGTAAAGGCCAGATAAAAATAGAACTAAAATTGTGTTTAATTTACCACAGGACACTATTCTTGTGTGGTAGGTATTCAGAAAACTTGATCAGTTATCTTTTTTGAAGGGTAATTTAGAGTATGTGGTGCTAGTTTGCATGTTTCCAGGTACTCCTGCTTCTTTCCACAGTACAAAAACATGCATGTTAGGTTAAATAGCTACTGCAAATTACCTTTAAGTGTAGGTGTGTGCATGGTTGTCTTACCTATGTGTGTCTGTGCAGCCCTTTCAAGAACTGGTGACTGTTTAGGGTCTAGCCCACCTCTTGCCCATTGACTGGTGGACCAGACCAGCACCACTGTGAACATGCAAAGACTAATGTGGTGTAGAGAATGAATAGATATTTGACCACTTGGACTTCCACTGTATTTTATGCACACACCTGATTAAGATCTAAGTTACCAAGATGCTAAAAGTCAAGGAGAGTGGTGGGGTTATCATGAAGATGAAAAAGAAAGGGAAGAATCAGGAAATGTGCGTTAATCCGATTTCATGGTTTTACTAAAACAGTGCAGCCCTAACAATTATTGGACGTGAATTGCACCGGTTTGTCTTATGGTGAAATTGTAAAATAAATATAAATAATCAGAACCTGTTCAGATGCACGGAGACTAGACTCTCCAGGGGATTATGGACATTTTCGAAACAGCTGTATTTTGGCCATGTGTCCTATAAATTAAATACTGTTTGTGCTCTGATGTTTAGAAACTTGTCCATTGTAATTATTTAGATTTTAAAAGGCGGACCTGTTTCATGTCTGTTTCCATGAGGAGAGGAAACTTCACCTTCATGAAGACAATGTGCAAACTGTAAAGGTGTACCTTTACCTGTGTTGAACACAGCAGCATCAATTACAGTAAAAGTTACGTCATTAGTCAGATGAACGCACATAAAACAGGAAGTAGATACTATGAGTGGATTTTTGTGCAAACTCTTGCAGAAGACAAGACAGCTCCTGGTGATTCAGATTTCCACTTACTTGCTCTGTACCCGTGATGTGGCAGATCCATGATAGTAGCTCTTAGGGACGTCAGCTTGAAATTAAAAAACAATAACATGTTAACAACATTTTCGCAAAGTTCACCTTAACTCCAGGTGAATTTTATACCAACTTTTAAATCAATATAACCAAATGTATGTACATTTTATTTAGACGTTAGCTTCTGTATAGCTACGAACTTAATGCTAGCTAACAAATAAGCTAATATTAACTTCGCATTCCTTGGCTGTTTAAAGTCGGGTCCGGAAAGAAGGCTTAGAAGACTTCCACAGCAACGTTACATAAAAACGTAGTTTATGTTTAAAAAAATAGCTCATTTTAAATGCACATAACAAAGAAAAGAGAAGTACCTACCTACAATGCTAACGTTAGAGGCTACAAGCTACGTGGCTAGCTCTACTGGAGCTGATCCCTCCCATTCACAACGGTTGGTTGAAATCTGTGTGCCTGCGTGGCAGAAAACACGCAGTACCCACTGACTTTGCTCAGCACAACACTACACAGACTGATGTTACTTTATGTCCCGTGTTCTGTGATGAAGAGCAACACGTACACATGTGAGAAAATGACAACAGTTTTACTAAAAGCTTTGCGACAAAACGTAAACAGTGCAGGTTCAAAGTGAGAGGAACAAAGGTGAAGTAGGAAAATTGAGAGTATCACACGCTTTCCATTTACCTTCCATTACATAGAAGACATTTACATCAGTTGACAGAAAGGCGCACAATTCTCACCAGTTTCACTGGCAATTAAAAGTTTCTGTACAGTCATAATGTGAATTAATTTTATTATAATTTTTGGGCGTTAATGATTTCTTTGAACAGGGTTTTTTTTCCGGGTGGAATGATGATACAACATACAACTGCAGTTATTTTTAAAAACAAGTTGGGTGCGCAAGTTTGAATTTATGGTATTTTTTTTTTTTCTTTTTCCAAACAAGGTTTAAATTACACATCCAGACTTAAATGCAGCGCTTTACTAAAGTATTGATACCCCTTGAACTTTTTTTATATTTTGTCATGTTACATCTGCAAACTTTATTGTATTTTTAGTAGGATTGTATTTGATCAGCCAACACAGAGTAGAGGAAAAAGATGTTTTCTTTTTTTTTTTTTTTTTTACAAATAAAAGATACAAAGGTGTGTCTGTGTGTGTTTATGCGTATTCAGGTCATCCATCTTCCAATCAACTTTCATGATGGTGTGTCCCATACATGGCCTGAGGCTATCTTTAAATGGGGCTTCCTATGGCTTTCTTTCAACGAGGGCTTTCTTCTTGATACTTTTCCATTAAGGCCAGATTTGTGGAGTGCATGACCAGTAGTTGCCCAGTCAACAGATTCTTCCATCTAAGTGGTTTAGGTGCAGGACCATCATCTTTTTGTTTTTAGATGATGGACTGAACTGTGCTCTGTGAGATGTGGAAAGCTTCGGATATTGTTTAATTACTGATCACTGCTTTAAACGTCCCCGCACCTTTAATTGGTTGGAGTTGATTTTATTTAGGGGTATCTGACTAAAGAAAGTGGGCTGCATAGAAATGCATGTCATACAAATCAAAAACCATCCCTACCACTCCACAATTAGAGTCCTGATGAAAATGAAAGAGACAAATAATATTTCTTCTATTTTAGCTTCCTTTCATTGGCTCCTTGTTAAATCCAGAATATAATTTAAAATTCTCCTTCTCACATATAAAGCCCTTAATGATCTAGCTCCATCAAACATCTCAAATCTGATTGCTCCATATGTTCCTAACAGAGCAGGATAACCGGTTGTTTAGAGTTTCTAAAAGTAGAATAGGAGGCAGATCCTTTAGTTAGACTTCTCTCCTGTGGAACCAGCTCCCAGTTGTAGTCCGTGAGGCGGACACCCTGTCTACTATTAAGGCTTGATTTTAAACTTTTCTTTTTGATAAAGCTTATAGTTAGAATGGCTTAGGTTATCATAAGCTATCTCTGTAGTTATGCTGCTTTAAACGTAGGCTGCTGAAAGATATAATTACCCCTTTCCCTCACTCTGCTACATTCTCCTTCTACTCTCCAATTTTGCATTGTTTGCAGTTATAACTGCCATTCATTTTATGTTCTCTGTTTTTTCTCTTCACAGCATCTACATCTGGCTTGTCGTTCTGTTTAGCTGTGACACCTTCCTGGTGGGGACCATCGGCAGGGCTACTGCTGCCGACAACTTAATGTTCTCCTTCTATAGATGATCCACTTGGACCTGTCTCTCAGTGTTTAACTGTTTCTCTCCCCTAAACATAGCTATGGGCTGAGGTTTTACTATGACTGACTGTATGTGCTCTCTTTCATCCTATAAAAAAAAAACAAACCCAGAGAGCAAAGTGTACCGGAGTCAAATTCCTTGTTTGTATGTACGAACTTGGCAATATAGCTGATTCTGATTCTATAGATTGAAAACTGGCTCAGAGTTAATCTACTTACCTGTTTTTCTCTCCTAGATGAAGTTGATTTTTTTCTCTTGTGAGCTGCTGGAAATTTCCATTGAGCTTGAAAGAGTCAGATTTGGGGCAGAGGCTAAAAACATGAAACGACACAGTATTCAGGTAAGACTTATTTCAAGCAGATGCTGAAGTGTTTCCTAATGAGTGCGATGCTTTAATTTTTGCTAAGCATAAGGTTTCCAGTAATAACTTCACAGAGTTCCTAAGTTAGGACTACTTGGGGCACTTTATTGTACATTTCTGCTCCAACTGTTATCATCCTTGTTATTATCCCAACATTACTGATCCTTTTATACAACATATCCTGCTTATGTATAACATGAATATTTCAGACCATCTATGAACCAAAAATGTGTCATATTTAATGTAAACATTTTACTTTACTTTTGATAGTGTAGTTTGACATTATGAACATTGCAGATATAAGGAACATACAGTTTTATCATTACTTGCACACCCATTTGTTCATGTTCAGACTTCCACTGTGCAATTACAGATAATCCTTCTTTTATCATGCATAAGCATAAACTGGCAAGACTTTAAACACCTATCCAGTGAAATAAATTAAACTGTGGCATGACAGTGGGTTTTTGAAGAATGTATGTGAGTGGGATGAATGTGTGGGTGGGTGTGGGATGAGTTATGTGAAAAAATGCAGAGATTTCTCTGATGAGTAAATTGCACTGGAATCCACACTTCCTTTATTCACCACCCCAGGTCATGTTAACATTTGTGGGGAAACTTAAAACAGAAAACAAGGAAATTACTTGTAGTTTCACCAAAAAAATCTAAACATGTTATCAAAGAAGTTAGGGCTAGGTTTTCATTATAACATTAGGATTTGATGACAGAGCCAGAGGAAGAATGATGGTGTAGTAAGAGAAAGACATGTAGTGGCATGTCACCATTTCACATGGCTCATCAGTGAATTCCTAAAGGTTGAGTCACCTTACACTCACCTTTAACCTAGTTTTTTATTATAATCTGGAACGTTACAGACAAAACACTCTGCATGTGTTTACTCATTTATCAATGTTTAAACCTAAAACTTTCAACCTGTAAACAAATTTAATAAGTAAGCAAAAGGTAGCACCTGCTTTTTTACTTATTGTACATGGTCTCCCATGTAAAAAATAATAAAAATCTGAGTTCAGCATAAAATATTAACAACCAGTATTCGCAGGAGAGGAGTTAATAGTAACATGAGACATGACAGCAGTCAGCCGCAGGACAAATCAGCCAATGCCGGGAACTCTGTCCTTGGGGAACTGCAAGGTCAGCAGCTGTTGTGACAGAGTAAGCTTACAAAATCTGCAATTTGCAAAATTTTAATCTTTACTAGGTATTTTTTTAAATGCCAGCATGTATTAAAAGAGGAAATGTGTTAAAATCAATGTTGAAGTAACTAAGTTGCTTTGCGCCATTTGAGTGATTCATTTCCACAGGCATGCACACTCATTGATGCGGTTTTTATAGTGAAAGTGGCTGCCAAAAAAACTCAAGTTTATTAGGCATCTGCTCAGCTTTTTGCCTGATGTCACAGCCAGAGATCATTCATTATTAGGTGAATTGAGTTATTATATAGATATAGAAATTTTGTCAAAACATTTTTTAGTGTTTATGAGAGAATAAACTACTTGTAGCACATAGGTACATGTACATAAAATTTACTGTTGTTTATATGATGAGTTTTCTAGATAGCAGTTTGCTCAACATAAATTCATATTAACTTGTAAATGCTTCAAACTAATTTACAAGTTAATATGTAAGTGAAATGAAATATAAGTTTGCAATTAAAATAAATACAGAGAACAATAATGAAAAAAAAAAATCAAAGGTGGCTCAGCCAGACTCCCAAATCTTTGAACAGGGATAAAGATTGGGGCTGAAGACGAGGGTCTTCTAGCTGAAAGTCTTGGAGCTTTCGGAAAGGTTGAATAGTCAGAAATACAAGTGAAAACATGCAGTTTGTCAAAAATTATAAGAAGCATTTGATTACTGTAAAGGATTTTCAATTAAATATTGAGAAGGGTGTAAATAATTCTTCACTTCAGATACTTACTACTGTGTTATTAATCATTACTATTAGTCAGTCAGTCAGTCAGTCATGACTGACTGACTGACTGGCTAATAGAAATTAGTCAGTCAGTCAGTAATAGTTCTTGGTTGAATGGAAATAACTGTAACTCTTATTACGACAGGGATATGAATAATTTTGTGCTTAAGTGTATATATGCTGTCCATGTGTAGTTATTAAGAATATTTATACTAATATATTATACTCATATGTTTATACCTTAATGATGATTAATGATGATTTTTCAGTTTAACTGTTTTTAATTAGTGTTATACAGTTCATTCAGTTGTTTCCTGTTTTAGCTGGTTAGCAGGAAGCAGTCTTATCTGAAGCTGGAACATATAATAATATTTCCACTAGTACGTTGGATAACATGAGAAACAAAACAGCTAGTTTTGACCATGAGGTGATACTGCCCGAGGAATCCCTGTTTGCAACTTCAGGGAGGAAACTCTCACCATATATGGGCCGTGACGTCACCCACGTGGTTGAATTCGTGAGAGATTCCAGGCAACGCTATTTCCCGTAAGTGTGGAGGGGCGTGGCAAACCAATGGTCTCGCTTTAAGGGTTTACAATCTGACAATTATTCCCAGACTTCCGATTCTACATGGATCACTAAGGACGGGGAGGAGCGGAGAGGATCGCTTTCGGATGTTCTAGCTCGATTTAAACAAAAATTAAACTGTTTTTCCTTCCCTGCTCCCCTTCGATTCGTACTCGTTTGGACTCTACCGATTTACGGCAATAAGGTGGGCTTGCCCCTGAAGTTTGAATCAACCCACAAGACTCATCCCGAAAGTTGTATTCTAAGCGTTACATATACTGAGCCGCAGTTGGATTCGGTTGTGTTTTCACACAAAGTCGAGAGGATGTATCGAAACTTCGGGAGTCAAGGGAGAGGCTACCCGGCGTACACTGGCAACCAGTCTGGGTCAAACTCCGCATCAATGGGAAGCACCAGCACTTCCACCACGCAACAGGAGCAGGTAGGTGTCATCAAATTAGGCTAAAGGGTCATGGGTTGAATGAGTATCACACAGAGTTGGATATGGTCTGTTGTATAGTGTATTTATTTTTTGAACTTGTTATACAAAAATAATAGCTATATTTAGCTCTTTTAATTTAAGGCAATATGTTAGAGTTTTATCAAAAGCATTAAATATGCCTGCCTATTACAGTATGTTACTATTGATTTTTGATCCAATTGTAATTGTTAGTGCCAAAAGACTACATACTAATGGCTATTTAATTATATTATTATTCCAGAAATTTACAATGGCAGGCAGCAGCCAGTTTGTCCCAAGCCTTAATGCCATCACGACAAATCAGGACCTCCAGTGGCTGGTCCAGCCATCCCTCATGCATCCTCCAGGACCTTCGCGCTCACCGGTACCTCCTTACCCATCCATCCTGGGGGCACGGTCAATGGGTCCGCCACCTTCCCAGTCCCATCTCTTTAGACCTGGGGTCATAAGGGCAGCTGCTATTACTCCACCTTCCACAAGGCGCAGGAATGATGAACAGGTAAGTTTGAGACTGTCAAAGAAAGCATTTTTTGAAAGGGTTTGATGAGTTGGAAAGTAAGAGGCAAAAACAGGAGACCTCCAGGAACTGGGGAGGTCAGAGGTGTGAACAGTGGCTCACTTATTTCTGAGTAACTACTATGTAGTATCCTTTTATATTGTGTCACATTGTGTCATTGTCTTCTGAATTTCAGTCAACACCTATTTATTTAGAAATAGATTATTTAGAGATACTATTAAGCACATAAAATCAGCCAGGTCTAAGTTCTTGAGCAGTTTTATCATCCTTCACGTTCTTTGTTTACTTTTTATTTTTGTTTACATGTCATATAAAAAAACTTCCAGATGTCAGAGCAAATCTACATGTTGAAAGCGAACCCCTCTTATTAAAACTTTAACTCCTAATGCATCAATTTGTTTTTCTAATTTCTAATTTTTAGCGGGCACTTGCTGATTGGCACACATCCTTGTCACAAAGCTGCAATTTTATGGTACAGGAAGTTCACAGTCATGTGACTCACAGGGGCAAGTCATTTTCTGTGACTCACCACTTGACTCACCCCTGGGGTCTGAGTGTGAGTCATAGACCCAAAAGGGCAGGAAATATAGGGTGCAACTGTAATTATTCAGTAGGGTGTCGGATAAAACCAGACTTGTCATGTTACAATTACACAAAAGAGAGGACGATATTAAGTTATTCAGCCACCATGGTTGTCATGACTCAGTGTCCACACATGGTGGTGGTAATTCTCCAGTAAAATGTTCCAGTGCTGGGCTCTGTGCAAGTTTAAGCAAGGAAATTCAGTTCACTTTGACTCCTTCATTTGTCTGTAAGGTGCTTTCAAAAAGTACAGATCTCTTCTCTTTTTGTTCATTGTCGCATTTAATGTTTCAGATTATCAAACTTATTATAATATCAGACAAAGATAACCTGAGTAATACAGTTTTCAAATAATGATTTCATTTATTGAGGGAAAAAAGCTAATTAAGCCAACCTCACACCTAAAAAAGAGTTGCGCCTCTTGCTATATTACCACATGTTTTTTAAAGCTGTTCAATTTACCTTTCACTACTCTGGTCTGATTACTGCCTGACTTGTAGAATCAAGAAATAACTTAGAACCTGTCTGAAAACAGAAGGTAGAATAAAATATCAAGAAAAAGGAAAAAAGAAAAGAAAATTATTGTAGATGTCATTGACATCTATCATTCTGGAAAGGCCATTTCTAATCACAGTGAGAGCAATTATCCACAAATTGAGAAAACATGCAGCACAGGTGATCTATACCAGGAGTAACCGACCAACCAAAAGCACTCCAAAAAAACATCGACAACTTATCCAAGATGTCACTAAAAGAAATCAGAACAACATTCAGCAACTAGAAAAGCACTCACAGAGCACAGACATCCGCCAATGCAATAGGGTCACTGACGCATGTCGGCTTTTTTCTAAACTGATGAGCTGTCCTCTGGATCACTTCTGGCTGCTGCATGTCAGCTGCTGCCAGGGTGACGAAGCATGTGAGACTTCCAAGTTGTTGCATCATGGTGTGGCACTGATAAAGAACCCTTCAAAAAAAATTCTGCATCCAGATGGTGCTCCACATTACCACCAAAATCGAATAATCTCCTCCTTGTCCTAATACACACATTGTCTGAAAATTTCATCCAAATCTATTCACTTTTTGAGATATTTTGGAAATACACAGACGGACAGAGAAAACAACGTAAAAAAAAAACAGAACCTCCTTGGTGGAAGTAATAAGAAAGAGGCTGGCCAAAACTGGCAATGCAGGGTTCCAAGCCCAAAACTACTACTGACCAAAAGGAACACAAAGACCCGTCTGACATTTGCCAGGAAGAATCTTGACTTGTGAGAATATATTCAATGGACTGTTGAGACAGAAGATGGACTGTTTGGAGAGTTTGTGTCCTGTAACTGGACTAAAACCAACAGAATTTCAATAAAATCCACATCATACGCACAGTCAGACATGGTGATGGTAGTGTGATAACCTGGGGCTGCTTTGTTGCTTCAGGATGTGGAAGACTTTGTATATTTGCTGGAACTATGAGTTCTGCTCTCTATCAGAAAAAATTCTGAAGGAGGTCTGGCCACCATTTTGTGACTTTAATCTCAAGAGCACTTTGTCTCTGAAGCAGGGCAATGATCCAAAACATACAAAAACGTCCACACCCGAATGGCTGAAAAAGTGAAGATTTTGTAGTGGCCTAGTCAAAGTCTGGACTTAAATTCATTTGAGATCCTGTTTGATGGTCTTAAACGGTCCGTTCATCCTCAGAAACTCCCCAATGTGGCTGAACTCAAAAACAATTCTGCAAAGAAGAGCAGGCCACAATTCCTCCAAAACGATACATTGCCAGTTATACTAACTAGGCGTGATGGTTGTGATTGCTGCCAAGGGTGGCACAAGCAGCTATTAAGTTTAGGGGTAGTTATGTTTTCCCATAGAGTCAGGTTTATCATAGCATAATTCCTCTAATAAATGCAGGGACAATGTAAAAGCTTTATTTTGTATTTACTTGCATTTGTTTGATGGTCTGAAACATGTAAGTGTGACAAAAAAGCAAACACAGAAGAAACCTGTTAGGAGAAAAGTACCTTTTTACTGCACTGCATACCTTCAACCCATTTTATGACTTTTAATAGTTTGTATTTCTCTTTCTAATCCAAGTTGTCATATGAAGAGATTGAAAGACGCAGACTAAGGAGGGAGAGGAATAAATTGGCAGCAGCAAAATGTCGCAATCGTCGCCGAGAGCTGACTGACACATTACAAAATGTAAGTTAAGATTTTACAAGTGGCATAACAATAATTCCCTAAAATGTACAAACACATGATGAATGGTATGAATGAACCTGATTTGTCTTCCTCCCGGTGCAGGAGACTGATCAGCTGGAGGATGAGAAGTCACGTCTGCAGAAGGAAATAGCTGAACTACAGAAGGAGAAGGAGAAGCTCGAGCTGGTCCTGGAAGCCCACCGTCCTATTTGTAAAATTGAGGACTCTGATTCTGATTCTGATCCCAGTCCTTCACTTTCCTCTTTGGCAGCCATCAAACTGGAACCAGAGGAATCCAGCATACCTGGACCCTCAACAAAAAAAACAGTAAAGAATGATAGGTTTAAACCGAAGATAACAATCCCAGCCAAACCAGTAACATCTGTTGCCTCGGTTGTTGCCTCTGAATCAGAGACACTCCACACCCCGGTCCTCATTTCGACGCCCTCCCTCCTGTCCTTCTCAGCCGGTATGGTTTTCACATATCCATCTTCCTCTTCTGAAGCAGGCACCTCCATAGCCTCACACCAGGCCCTGCACCCTCAGCCCCAGCAGCCCTGTGGAGTCGCTCATCGCCGCAGCAGCAGCAGCGGTGACCAGTCAGATCACTCCCTGCACTCTCCAACCATTCTCACCCTGTGATCACCTGGTGAAACACTACAGCTGGTTTCAGTGCAGCCCTAATGGGAGTTACAGAAACACAGGATCTCTGCGAAACATGATGGAAATAAGGGACATGATTGTTTTAGGCATTTCAAGGTGATCAGCTGCTTCATTATTTAATCTCTGGACTCAGCTGACTTTTAGATGAAATGGAAATCTGTGGCATTATCAGAATATGAATGTTACGCTCTTAGTTTTTTTTTTTTACATTAGTCAATATGTTTTTACTTTTTTAAGCTATAAGAGGAAATGAATGTCTTTAATTGGGGAAAAACTGCATGCACTATATATAAAAATATACTCTAAAGAAAAGCTCAGGTTCTCTGAAAGAATAGCTTGAGAAATCAAATGATGCAAGAATAATAACTATATTGTTTTGTCTTTTTTTCTACTTTGTGGAAGTCGATAACGGCAGATGGTGTGCTCATAAATACCAGCCTTATTGTTTGTATGGGTCCTTTTAGACTACAGATATTTATACATTTTATTGACAACTAAGGCTGGACCGTAGGAGTTGATATAGATTATATAATCATCTATTTATTAGAGTTTGAGAGTGTAATATATTTTTGGTAATGTTTGGATTTTCTGTTTTGGTGGGCAGTGCCTTACTGTTATTTCTATTTTCAGACTTGTATGAATTCACAGAGAATAAAGAAGAAAAGTCTGCATGAAAACGGTGTTTTCAGTTGTTGTTTAGTTCAAAATAAAAGACCGGGACGATGGGATTCTAATGTAAATATTAATCATATATAGACTGCATTGGCGACGGACGGGATAGATGTAAAATTTTATCAACATAGTTTGGTGTGTTTGCTGCAATAATAATAGAAGTACTTTAAAAAAATCATGCAAAAATCCAGACAGCCTTTTTGCTCAATAAATGCATCTCTAAAAGATAAATGTTGCTCTAAAAAAAGTTACCCATTATTAAATAGGCTACTTTACTACAAAAACTACATTACGTAGTCCAATTAAGCCACTCAGCAGTAATAATAATTGTATTCAGTGGTGTTTCGAAGCATTTTAAATGCCATTTTTAGTTTTGCTTCCATCCTTGCAAATACGTAGATTCACAATTCTGTAATTAATTCCAGTGTTTTAATGTAACCACTATAAACATCAATGTATTTTACTGGTGTAAAAGTGTGGCCTGCATAAATATCGACCTTCTTTTAATCAGATACCCCCACATAAAATCCAGTGCAATTGCCACCTAATCATTGCATATAGTCTACCCCTGTGTAATCTACTCTTAGTATTAATCCAGCTGTTCTGTGAACGCCTCAGAGGTTTATTAGAGAACAAACAGCATCATAAAGACCAAGGAACACAGCAGACAGGGCAGGGAGAAAGTTGTGGAGCGGTTTAAATCATGGTTAGGTTATAAAACTTTATCTCGAGCTTTAAACATCTCCCAGAGTTCTGCCTCTATGGGAGAGTTCCAAGAAGAAAGCCATGGTAGAAATACAGCAAGAAGTCCTGTTTGCCACCAGCCGTGTATACATCAAACATGCGCCCTGGTTAAAATGGAACCAAATGTAAATTTTTTGGTTAGCAAGCAAAGCATTGAAACTGATATTTTTTTATTTTAGGTTTAATCTAAGACAACAAACTGTGCCTTAAAGCAGGGCTGCACAATATTAAACAATCTAGCAATGACAATAATACTGTTAAATAGTAAGATGACAATAATAGTTGTAATAGGTGCCTATTTCCTCTTTCCTCTCATTCTCATCTGTGCTTTCATCACTTTAGCATTTTGAGCAACGTCATTTGTGTCCAACGTGAGCGCCTGCCTCCCTGAGCCTCTATCAAGCTGGCTAAATATTATATTCGCTTGTAAAATGCAAGTTCATAACACTTGGGATATATTAAACTAGTATTGTGATGATGATATATATGCAATATATTGTTCAGCCTTACTTTAAAGAACCTGTATTTAGTTGTAATGATGAGTCTAAGTGGTATAAATTATGAAAATAAAGTTGATCTAAGTTAGTCTAGAAGCCATAAGCAACAGAATAGGCCATTTATCACACTGCTGAATTGAAAATCAACTACAGCTTAGTGTTGTTTCTAGATTTGTGAGAAACATAAAAAATTCAGACAACTTGAAAAGAATTATTGAGGTAAGCATGTTCTAACTAAATTGCCCATAATGTAAGAAACAATGCTGAAACAATCTAGACATTTTAGCCTGAAAAAGTATGCAATTTTGATACAAAGATGTATAGGACCGCTGAACTGAGAAACATAACAAAATGCTATTTAAGGATGATCCCCATCCAGTCTTACTGAGCTTGAGACATTTTGTATGGAATAATCGGGGAAAAACATCTATCTGCAGACGTCCAATGCTGGTAGAGACAAACCACTGAAAAACCCGAAGCTGTAATTGCAGCCAAAAGTAGTATAGAAAGTATTCACTAAGGGGCGCTGAATACAACTGCACGCCACACTTTTTCAGATTTTTGTGAGTGAAATATTTTGAAATCCAGGATTCCCATTTCTTCCACTTGACAGTAATGGACTGCTTTGTGTTATAAGATGTAAGATATAAATCCAATACTGTAAAGTCTGTTGTTGTAACATGGCAAAATATGAAAAGGTTCAATAAATATGAATATCTTTGCAAAGCAGTAGTTCAAATGGCAAAAGTAACAAGCCCAAACTTACTGTAAGTATTTGGGGTTTCCAAACATCATCAGTCAGAGTTTACCTGTATTTTCCAGATATAACTTGGAGTTATTTCCCAATATTACCCATTCCCATTGTGCGTAAAAATGTTAAAAATAGTAAAGTTAGCTGTGTAATATCAGGTTAATCCAAAAAAACAGGACTGATTGTTTGATGTCAATCATCTGCAGCTATTTATAAGCAATTTAAACAGTGATTAACAATCTGGATGCTGCTCTTTTAAATAAAAATATTTGTTTTTTTGCTGTAATTAATCTGTAAACTTCACATAGTTTGGTTCTTTATAAGACAAAATGCACAGATTCTAGAAATACTTCACAGAGTCTTGAGAGACACTTAGCTAATGGAGAAAATAACCATGAGAATAATCAGTTGTGACAGTGATCACTACTGGCATGCAGTAAATGTATTTGATAACTGCAGACTTTTACTGCAAGCTACGGTGACTGCTCCCTGGCCCCGAGTACCAGCGTGAGTGCCGTTACCCTCATTTCTCAAAACTGAAGCCAATGTCTTGCTAATTTCTCAACAGCTCAGAGAGGATCTGCAAAATGAGATTAGAGAGGCAGAGTCGGGCCTGAAAGCTTCAAAGTAGCAGTGAAGGAAAAAAAAAATCTGTTTATGCCGCTGCCGAATCACGTGTGTATGGATCACTAAGTGGGTACAAGTATTAACAGCCCTCTCGAACCATCTAGACTGGGATCCAAAAATAAAACTGATGAATAACGGTGAAGTGTTCCTGCAAGACAAGCAGGCAGCATCAATCAAGTTACGCTGAAGGTCAGGACGTGCAGAAATCAATCACTTATTTTGTGTCATGCACATGTAAACACTTGTTTCTGCAGAACCAAACTCAGAAGAAAAGGTCACAACAGCACAGGGAGTCATGACGACTGTATTTAAAGCTCTTCAGTGCACTAAGAGCATGGCCCACCAATAAACAGCTGACAACAAAACAAATCTTCTCTAATCCATGTGCATTTAACTATGATTTAAACCAGGAAAATAGTTAGTAATTCTATAATTAACACAGATAAACCGAGATAAAGAAGAGTCAAAGTTAAGAATACCCCTAATGGTACAGAATAAATGCAAAGAAAGAAAACAAGAAATTCTGTGATGTGCTAATTAAACATCATCAACATCATAAAAAAGGGTCAAAGAAGCAAGCGTTATCAGGGTAGAATAAAAATCATTAGTTTGTAGACCATCCAGTTTGATACAAAGAGATTCCAGTTGGATTTTAAAAACAGGACAAAATAACTCTTAGTTCTGCTCTGAGTGAGGTTTACCTAAATATTTGCAATGAACCAAAACATAAGTGTCCCAGCTCTATGCAGGCTCCAGCACACTTCCCAACAGCACTACAACCTGTAGTAATAACAGTAACAACCATCATGCACATATGGCACTCCAATCCTGCCCTGAGGAAGAGAGAGTGCATAAAATATTACACAATTGGGCATCTATGTAGCAAAGGCCAATATCAAATCATCAGTGGACTAAATATGGCTCAAAACTGGATTAGAATCCATCCTTAGATCTGTGATTTCATGATCTTAGATGAGGCTCTCCAGTGCATTAGAAAAGAAGGCGTCTACCAGTGTAGGCTAGTCCAGTACATGAGATTAATTTATAGATGTGACCCACTTATTGGTCCTAATTTTCTTTTTCAACAACCGATCACTGAAAAAGGAGAGATCTCAGAAGATTCAATAGAAAAACACTGTAAAACTTAGATACTTTGTCAGAAATGTCTGGGTAAGGTCCTGAAATGTGTAGTATGATAAAATTTCTCAAATCCTATTGTGGCACAGACACTTTGCAGCATTCAGAGAGTCTTAAGTAGGAACGCTTCAGGATTTTTGAAGTTAGGTTCAATTAAAAGGTCATAAACATTTAATATATTACCTGTAAGAAATAAATAACTAACTCTTGCTTTGTCTTCATTTAGTGATAATCCAGTTGGTCCTAGTGGGACCAAGACCAAACAGGACTTCTACCATCTGAAAACAACTGCAGCATCTCCAAAATGTCATAGTAGTTTATGCAAGCGTTACTGTACGAGTCAAACTCGTGTTTGCATTGGACCGTTATTTAGAGGGAAACTGATGATTATTTAAAACTGGTGAACATCTGTGAAATGAAGGTTGGAGGCGGTGCACCACCAATGATCTTCCTGTATGAAACATACATTGTGTCATGTTATTTTATGATTTATGTACTTAAATACCTAACATAAGCTGATCTGAGACATAAGCAAATGCTTTTCTAGTCCAAACAAAATAAGGCGTCCATGAAGAAAGTGCTTCATGAGAATATAAAAAAGTAGAATTGACACCAATTTTCTGCTTCGGATCACATTTTTTACCTGTTAATGTATAGTAGAACCCCCTATAAAGTCGGATCCTTAAATGTTTTAACTTTCTAAGTTTGTTCTCCATACATGACTTCGCCACAATTTGAAATATTGTTTTGAAATAAAACTCTACATCTACATGTTCCATTCTCAGAACATGTTTCACAGGAAGATTATTGGCGGTACACCACCTCCAAACAACATTTCTTGTGTAAATAATCATTTTCTTTGCCAATGCAAACTTGGTAATATTTTAAAAGCTCATACATAACATTCACATAAACCGTGATTTTTTTTAGACTTAAGTTGTTTTAAGCTGAGGAGGTCTGGTTTGGCCCTGCTCAGACTAGCTGTTAGGTTAACCTCTGGGAGACATTTGATTAAATTATTTTTCCAAGTCTTGGCAGGTATAAAAAAATAAACCATTGTATGGAAAAATGCTTGAGTTTCCAGACTTGTGTCTGTATTCAGTTATCTGAAAGATAAAAATATGAAAACTATTCTATTCTATTTTACTTACAATAAAAATTAAGCAGATTAAAGGATCTGCCTTTAATTTATAGGATAACCCCATTTCACAAGTCTAAGAGGTGGAGATTATGGATGCCAATAAAAGCTGTGAAATAGCCCTTTACCACAGTGTCTATCAGAAACCAACTCCAGTAATTTAACCGTTTTTGGAACACACAGATAATAAAACCCAGCTAGAAGAACATGTTTCCCCAAAATGTGCAAAATAAAAATGCCAAAAAAAATTGAGATTTAAGTCTTGAAAAATATCAACTTTTTAAATGGACTCTGAAGTTATTTACTGCAGGTAAGATATTAACATCTAATAACCTTTTAACATAACCTCACTATAAAAATCCTGAACTATCCCTTTAATCTCTCCTATTTAGTCTGTTTCTCTAACATAAGGAGTCCAAGGCCCACTCGTCAAAGTGGAAAAGCCCTTCCACCGGCCGTCAGTCGTCTGGTGAGCACACCAGGTGGAGCTGGTCTGGACTCCCCACGCTGCCCGTGCTGGAACTCCCGTCCCCCAAGTCCCGGGCCACCATGCAAGGCAGGTTGAGCTCCGTGGACCCGCCGGGGCTGGAGTCGCTTCTGCTCACACACTCCTCCTCCAGCACCAGGCACAGCTCCTTCAGGTCCATGTTCTCCTTCACTAGCCCGTCCTGCATGCGCTCCAGGTCGGCGAGCTTCTTCAGGTAGCCGCCCAGGTCCTCCCGCATCACCTTGGCGGCGTGGTGGCCGAAAAGCTGCCACTCGCGGGCCAACTTCTTCACCTTGAGCCTATCATCGTCCAGGAAGCAGCACAGGTCTCGCAGCTCAGTGTTCTCCTCCTGTAGGCGCTGGTTGATGACTTTTAGTTCCCTGATTTCCAGGAGGTGCCCCTGCAGCTGCTTGTTGACCTCCTTGATGAGCCTGCCGCGCTGGATCAGAGCGGAGATCTTCTCGGACTCCTCCTTACGCAACCGGCTCACCAGCTCCTCTTTGGAGCAGGCCAGCAAATCCTCATCAGAGACCTTTGACAGTTCTCTGTTTATGATCTCACTCTCACTGCCCATATTGTACAAAAAAACCTAAAGAGTCCCTGAGAAATTACTACAGAAAACACTAAAATGTTGTTGTATTCGATGCTCAGCTGAGGGTTATCACATCTTCATCTTCCCCTGCCTCCAGATCCAGATGTTACCATGCAATCACTGGAGGTAACACAGGGCCAGAAACATGTGATGTTTTTTATTTAGATTGCTTTCTTCAAGGCAAAGTGACAGTACTGTTTTAAATACGCCCTTGGTGTGTGCTGCCTTAATGAGGTCGGGTATGAGGATGCACTGCAAGCTCCGATTAATGTCAGTCCATCATCTCCTCAACAGCAGGCTGTGTTTTCCAAAGGCCTCTGGGAGCACAACAGTCCGTTTTCTCCTCCTTATCGTCCAATAAAACAGAAGAAAACGTCATCTGGAGGAGGATATCTCGGATGGTTCCGCTGAGCTTTACCCCAGCACCCACGGATGCAAAAACCCGCAGATGTTGTGGGTTTTCACGTCGGTGGCATCGTGTCGCCAGGCTGTGGTTGCTCCGTTATGCTTCTGTTGAATGAAGGCAGATTTCCGCTGGCAGCCCAGACGGTGCGGCGGCGTTTTCTACCAGAGGCAGAACATTTATTAAATATGAAACAGAAAAAAAAAATCCTAAAAAGAAATGGGGTAAAATAGAATCCGATCTCACCCGTTATCTGCTCATTACAGGCGCTTCATCCTCCGGAGCTGTGCGGTTACCACAACAATGTCTGCCTCCACCAGTGTTACGACTCTGCCGAGCGGCGAGCTGCGCTTCAAGCTGCAGCGCAACCGGCCTTCAAAGTAAAAGCATGGGAGCAGGATTCAGTGACAGAACCTGTACTGAATGAGCTGAACAGCAATATCTACTGTAAATTAAAAATTAAAAAGCTGCAAATAAGCCTAATGCTTAGAAGCTCTTCCTGCAGTAACACCTAGATTTACCAGTTGATTAAACAGGTTTACTTGCCATACACATTATGTTCTCCCCTTTTTAAAATGCTGCTTTAATCTCTCTACAACTGTTATGCCCAAACATTTTGCTTTTTTGCCACATGGGCCAAAATCGTCAAGTTAAAAATACTGGCAAGCCACAAAAATTTGATTTTTTCAAAATAAAAAAAAGGAAAAATAATTTCGTTGTGAATGTTTTATTTTCACATGAACAACAATTAACAAAACACACAATATTTCAGTGAAACAAAAATCTTTCACATTTGGCTTATTAAAATAAATTTCCTAGGTTCTAAGAACACGGTATGGGTGACTCTTTCTTTAAAAATGTTTGCTTTATTTAGCAAAATTTAGAAATGTGTTTGCCTAACTCTGCTCTTGAGTAAGAAAAACCTGGTTGATGAAAGACAAATACTTTGTGTTGTACCAAACATTTTTCATCTTAATAATATTTTTAATTCTCTGCATATTTTTCAAACTGCCTCACATCAGTAAAACCTTTGCCCTAAAATGTTTGAAAGTGTTGATCTGCATCGGCCAAATGTGCAACAAGGCTGCATTTGTACCATTTTAAAATTTTTGTCATGATGTGCAAAAAAAAAACAAACACATTTTTAGTTCTGTTCATGGCTACCCACTCCCCCCAGGAAATATGTAAATATCTGACAAAATAAATTCCTGATTCAAGTGACCTGGGTTGGTTTTATTTTGAGTTTTTTTTTCTTTACAGGAAGTTGAATTTTTACAATAACTGTTGATGGATTGTAGTAATTTGAAAAGTTTGAGGGTACATTCAATCTTTCTAGTTGTTTGACACCATAAATATGCATCAATACATTATGTGGCCTAATTTTTTAACAAGTTATTTTTGAAAAGCAAATAGTCTGAGTTTGTCTTTTAGCAACATTAAAAACAGATCTCTCTTTTCTCTTCCTAGAAGCCACACCTGGCCTGACTCTGTGTCTACCTGTGACAACTGTCTGGAGAGGGGCATCGTCCGAGCTTCTGCTGGCAACAACTTGGGCTCACCCCTACCAATGATCCCACATGCCCTGTCTTTCAGTTTAAAACCCCTTTCTCTCTCCTAGACATAGCTACTGACTGAGTTTTTACTGTCAAACTCTCTGTGCTCTTTTCAGACTCTAACTTGAAAACTGGCTCAGGTTTATCTTTTCCTTTTTTCTAGGTGAAACGACTAAAGGGGGTACATCCATTAAATTTACTTTTCCCCTTCCATTGAAAGTACTCCTGGATCAGTGCTTCTTTGTTCTCTTTGTGTGTCCGCTCTTTCTCTCTAACCCCCCCATCCGTCGGGGCAGATGGCCGCTCACACTGAGCCTGGTTCTGCTGGGGGTTTTTTCCTGCTAAAAGGGATTTTTCCTCTCCACTGTCGCTACATGCATGCTCAGTATGAGGGATTGCTGCAAAGTCAATGCCAGTGACTGTCCACTGTCTCTACATGTTCATCCGGGGGAGTGAATGCTGCAAGTCACTGACTGGATGCATCTGCTGGGTTTCCTTTTTCCTTAGATAGAAAAATTTTTTTTTATCCAATTTGAAATAACTGAATCTGACTGCACTATTAAAATGATTAAGATTAATTGGAAATTTTTTTACCTACTTTTGTGAAGTGCCTTGAGACGACATGTGTTGTGAATTGGCGCTATATAAATAAACTGAATTGAATTGAATTGAATTGAATTTATCAAAGAACTTCAAAATTGCACAGAAACATTTGTACTTTAAATTTAAAGTTTTTCTTTATACCTTTATTCTATTAGACCACACCGACATGGAAAAGCTCAGTTCACAATGGAAACAAATAGGAAAGGCCTGTGTGTAACCTTCCTTCCTTTGGATTTATCTGTTTACTAGCATGATCTCAACCTACAGTATCTCTATTGTCTCCTGCAGGCTTCTGGAGTGCAGCAGAAAAGTACACCACATTCTAACTGTATCAGGAGGGACTACTTGTTTCTTTTCAAAGAACACCGTTGGAAAGTTTGACTGCAGGCGTTTTGTTTTTTTCCCCTCATCGGTTTATGCTGAGGTATTCGGCCACATCCTTCCGACCTCAGTCCCACCTCCATTGTTTCACTGAGGCCATAACAATGTAGGGTGTTAACCGAGCTGAGAGGAATCTGGGGATGGAATCAGGGTGTCATGGGAGTTTAGAAAGGAGAGTGTTGATGTGCAGCGAGAGATCTGACTAAAAGATGAGTTGACTGGGGGTGGGGTCGTTTTTTCTCCCACATGTCATTTTGAAGGACGCATGCAGAAACATAGAAAAGGGAGGGTGAGGAGAGGGATTTAGAGGGATTTATGTGGATTAATCTCTGCAGGAAAAGAGAGCAGATTGTGTACAAGCAGCCAGCGAGCAAAGTGCAGCGTGTTCGGGGGGCCCTGCGGGTGCAGAAGCCTATCTTTGATCTGACACTTTCCCTAATAATTTAAAGCACAAACTAACGGACAAAGGTCACAAACCTAAAAACTCATTCACTGTGAGTTTCAGTCTAACCATTGTAGACTTTTTCAGTAAAATGCGCTGAGCTGAGAAATGTCACTTTATACAGTAAATATATTCCAACTCTGATGTTTCTTATAAACGAACTCATGCAGTGCAAGTTCACTAACTTTTACTCCAGATGAGTTTTTTCTGTTTGGAAAGTAACAAAGAAAATAGGTTTTGGTGAATTCCTTTAAATGAGTGCAGCCAGTGTAATGAGAGAACAATAATCTTTTAATTTAAATGCTATTGTGGCACATTTGTACATTTCTTTATATTTTGCTTCCAAGGAACCAGACTTCTCAGGGCTTTATAAAGATCTTTCAATGTTTTTCTTTGGACTTTGGCTGCTTTTTTAACTCATTTTCAGTCCAATACCTGAGAATTTTTCATGCAATATTATTTTGTTTTTGTTTGACTAGCCACTTAATGGGTGCCGGTCATTTTGTTCATGACTCAGCCTTAGTCATTTCTCAGGGACTGATTATTGTTTTTTTTAGAAGAGGACTGTATATGTTTCACTTATGGGAGGTGTGCAAGGAGTAAACCTTTGGCTTCTGAGAAAAACATGGAAGACAGATTTAGGTTTGCTAGAGAAAATGCAGACAACTGCTCGGACTTCTGGACGGATGAGTCAACACGTAATTATTTAGATACCAAAACAGAGAAGATGATTGGTATAAACCAAATATTGCATTCCAGGAAAGAACTTTACAATAACTGTGAAGCATGAAGGTGAAAGTGGGATTTCTTGGGATTGATTTGCTTCAAAACCAGGCCAGCTCACCATCATAGACTCCACTACAAATTTTATTGTGTATTACAAGGGGGTTTCAAGTTTAATTCAACTCAAATTCAAAAATATTACAATACAATACAATACAATACAATGCTACTATAAACAAATTGAGTAAAATCTGAAAACATATTAAAAAATATATATAAAACTTAAGAACTGGACCCTTCAACATGACACTGAACTAAAACATACCAGTAAATCCACCAACACCTGGTCTAGGATGGAAAATCCTGGGCAAAGTCAAAGCCCAGATCACGATCTTAATGACATGTTTTGGGGTGATTCGGCACTCCCTTCAAACATCTCACAGTTAAAAGGGAGGAGTGGGGTCTTTCTAAGACCAATGTCAGAGACTTGTAAATGGCTTCAAGAGATGTGTCACTAAATGTATTTCAGTTAATGGAGATTACACAAGCCATAAGGGTGTCCTAACTTTTTCCTAAAATAAAAAAACACAGTGGGCCGCACAGTGGTATGGGCTGCACGGTGGCGCAGTGGATAGCACTGTTGTCTTGCAGCAAGAAGGTCCAGGGTTCGATTCCCGGCCGGGGGTCTTTCTGCATGGAGTTTGCATGTTCTCCCTGTGCATGCATGGGTTCTCACCGGGTACTCGAGCTTCCTCCCACAGTCCAAGACATGACTGTTAGGTTAATTGGTCACTCTAGGTGTGTGCGATGGACTGGCGACCTGTCCAGGGTGTACCCCACCTCTCGCCCATAGACTGCTGGAGATAGGCACTGGCTTTCCCCGCAACCTTCTATGGAGTAAGTGGTAGAAAATGACTGACTGACCAAAAAAAAAACACCTTTTCGTGTTGTTGTATTAGTAAAACCAGATTATATTTTGATTGGATGTAATGTAATCTTTTTCCTCCAGAGAAAAAAATTAGATTACACTGTAAACATTTCTTAATAAAGAATTTAATATTTAATAAAAAATTTTTTTCACGTTTCTAAGGCAGAAATGGCACCATGTGGAGAATGTTTATGACTTTAATTTGTTTTATTTTTTTTGCAAATGTCTAATATGGCAGTGGCAAAACACTATCAGCGCTGCACCATAAACATCACCATGGCAACCTTGGCCGCTGTTTGGATCTCACAGTAGCGGTTTCCCAACCGTGCAGCAATTACTATAAAAATGAATAAATGATACTAAACGTTTTTAAAGCCTATAAATGACCCTAGGGTTTTTTTTTTTACTACTTACTGTTTTGTTTTCGGTATAGATTTAAATATTTTAAGGCCAATCTCAGGTGTGACGTCACAAATCCGGAAGTCTGTGCCGCTGCGTGACTGCTGTTGTTGACACTGTGCACCTTCAAAGATGGAGATATTCCTGCTTTAATCGCAAAAAAATTGAGCTTAAGATAATTATCTGTAACCATATCGCCATGATTATTCAGTCCTAATTCACAGTTTTGTCCTCTGACGATCATTTTACTGTCGCTAACGGCTGCTCATTTTACAACGTTGCTAACAGAGAGGCTAGCCTTGAAGGAATTTAGCTAATGAGTAAAACTGCTAAAAACCAGCTGACAGAATGAACGTTTCACCTTGAAGACGCACGTTTAACAAAACTAGGCTGTTCAAGCGGGTTTGGACATCCCTGAAATCAAGGTATGAAACATGTTTATGTCTTTTGAGCTCATCTGACAGCCAGTTACTGGTGGTTACGTGTTAATGTTAGATAGCTTTTCGTTTTCTTTCTCGCAGATGTCCGTTGAGCTAGATGTGTTCGTTGGTAACACCACCATCATGGATGAGGAGGTTTACCAGCTCTGGCTGGATGGACACACGGGTATGAGCAGCGTCCTGAACTGGCTGTTTTTATTTTAATTGACTGGTAAATAGAGTCTAAAGCGGCAGAAATTATTTTTATCCCAAAAATGAAAGGTTACAGTTATCACCACCCTACACAAAATGATGCTAAAAACTACAGAGCATGCCAGAAACCTAAGTATGATTAAGGGCCCAGGCCTGTATTTTAACAGCTGCATTATCACTGGACACAGAATCAATATAGAAGAGAAACACTTGGACTGCTATAATTACTAGCTAATTATATAAATACCATGCATCCAGGCAGACTATGCTATAATTTACAGTATTTGCTCATTAGGAAACTACAACTAAGTAGCGCTAGAGTCAGCAAATGAATTGTAGCCAGATACAAAGTTTTTTCAGTAAAAAAAAACTTTATTTTTATTTTTTCCAGTAACTGGAATGACTATTCACTATCTGTGGTCTCTATATGCAATAAAACTAAAACGGAAACACATTAATTCTATTTTTGTAAGTACAACATTCATTGTTTCCTAATGTTGTGCAGCCCTATTTTTAATGTCATTATTCTAGCATTTGTTATTTATTTATTATTATTTTTAGTTTGCCTCTGTAAAGCAATGACTTACTTCTATTCAAATTCGCTTTCCTTGCTTTAAACTGCATCAACAGTGGAAGTTAATTACCTATAAACTGGATCTCGCAGTACCTTTTCATAAATGTTTTATTTTTGCCACAAATTAATTGTGAACAGGCGTGCAAGCAAATTATATAAAGTAGTGTAATAAAGGCAGCAGGGATTTAACAAAATCAGACATACTAAAACAGAAATATAAACTTGTGTCACTCAATAGAAAACGTGTGGGATGACTGTTATGCCACATTGTACTTTGATAAATATGGCTAATGCATTTATCTTCATTTAGGTTCTTACTGTAACAGGTTATTTAAATAATATTTCAAACATTATCAGTGCTAAAAATGGCTTTCACAAAGTATTTATATTTAGTTAAATTCAGTTTATTTCTGTAGCGCCATTTAGCTTGTAAGTCAAGTACACACATTCCAACTGATCCCAGTTATCAAACAATGCAGTCGAGTTCAGTTTATTTAAATTGGTAAACGTTTTCTATCTAATGAAACCCAGCAGATTGCATCCAGTCAGTGACTTGCAGCATTCACTCCTCCTGGATGAGCATGTCGAGACAGTGGACAGTCACTGGTACTGTGTCATTGACTATGCAGCAATCCTATGGGAAGAAACTTGTGCCATCAGAAACTGAATGTGAATTGCTCAGATTGAATCTGTATTTGTGTAATTTGAAATTAAATGCATTGGTTTGAAAATGAATTTCACTAAACTGAAACTGAATATAATGGTTTAAAACTGATTTGTTTGCTTTGGAAATTGCTTTGCTTGTATTGAAAATTCAGTTTGATTCAATTTCAGTTCCAAAATTCAGTTTTTTGTGTCACAAATCCGGGTCCTTGAAGCCACAGATTAATCAAACACAGATTTACTGATTCACGGATGTCATTCACTATTGCTGGGTCCAAATTCAGGACTGCATTCTTTGAAGGACGCATTTGTAGGCCGATACCGTCCTGGATGAAGCGACGAATGCTGTCCAATCTCCAAGGTTCCAACAAATGCTTCCTTCTTTTCCCCAGATTTGAAGGATGGGTCCGGTGTATCCTCCGTGTCCCACCCTATCCCATGATTCATTGTGGGTCGAAGTAGATTGTTCTACGGAAGTAGCAAAGGCCGGAGGAGAGATAAAAGTTGTGAATAAAATTGGATATATTGCGCTTTCTGTGAACTGAACTTTTACAATGTTTTTAGACGAGAATATGGTTGTGTAAACCTAAAATATCTGATCAGTTTATCAAGATATTGCTTAATTGCACAAATGCGTCGATGTGTTCGTCCGCTGCCCCAGCAGCCGCTCGCCTCGCTAGCTGTCAGCTGACCTGGGTGGTTGAGGTGCGCTAAACCCCCAGAGAACAGCTCACTCCCGGCACATTGTTTTCAAAATCCCGCTGGGTTTCCCCAATGGGTGGAAGTTAAACAGATACAATTCAGTCAGATGAAATCTAATATTAATGTCTGGTTTATTTATTATAACAATAATGATTATTATTATTATGCTCTGCAAATAAACTGATTTAAACTTTGTTCCTAAAGTTAATATGTTAATGTTTAAGTTGTTGAAAGCTTTACAAATAAATTAAACAAATGGTATTTGTCTTCAGTGTATTTTATCTAGTGTTAAATTTGTATATCTATGAACACAAAAACAATTTCAACATTTTAAATGGCTGAATAATGAACAAGATCATAAAACAATAACATTTTAAAACAAAGCAGCATTATAAGCCATCAGCAATATGTAAAAGGGTAAATAAAAACCGTGTAGTGTATTTACAGTAGAGACAGCGTTATTAACCTTCAGGCTCCATTTGTTCGGGTTCACGGCTCTGCGCTTCACGCTAACACGGTTGCCAGGCAACAGAAGTTACGCTGAGGTACGGGCAAGAGAAACGCAGATCGACGTAACACCAGCGGCACACTATGCTAATCTGGCATGTTTAGCTAGTAGCTACAGGTAGCATAAGTGTTGCTGTTTGACCATCATTTGTTTACATGACGCTTCTTATAGATGCTCATTTGACTTGGTGATTGACATCCGCCAAGCTCATGTATGCTGGACTGCTGCAGCTCAACATGCCATAAAGGAAGTTTAGCCTGATGTGAAACGTAAATCGATGAATCTGTGTTTGATTAATCTGTGGCTGTCCTCAAGGACCCGGATGTGTGACACAAAAAAATGAATTTTGGAACTGAAATTGAATTTCAGACTTGAAAGTGAAAGTTGTCAAACTGAATTTTTAATACAACGAAATACATTTTAAAACAAATGAATTCAGTTTCAAACCAAAACGTTCAGTTTCAGTGTAGTGAAATTCATTTTCCCCTCCTCCTGAGCAAGCACGTGGAGACAGTGGAAAGAAAACAACTTCCTTTTAACAAGAAGCAAGCTGCAGAAACAGACTCTGAACAGCCATGTGCCATGACAGACTAGAGGTTGAGAGGACATAGCAGACACAAAAATAAACACAGAAGGAGTGGAACACAGATTTACCTTTGCATCTTTGCTCATAGCTCCACTGCAAAGCCACTGTCGTCTATTTGCATCCTTAAAAATAACATGTTGCCATCCATCAAATGACATTTTGTTTCCTGTGTCCTCCGGATTATAAAAACGTTGACATAAAATAAACTGTTAGCACAACACTTGGGCTGAACTATATGCAATTTTCAGATAAACAAAACGCGTTCAAACAGCTGTACACGCTTCCCAGGAACTAGCAGTCTAAAAGATAAAGTATCTGACACAAGTTGGAAAAACATGACAGGAATGTAGTGTTTTCCTCTACCTCCTACATGCTAACAGCAACATGGATCAACTGGAACGTTGCAGTGGCTGCTAATTATTTGCAGCCAGTTGTAACCTTGTGACTACATGTGAACACGTGTCATTTAGGCCTCAAATGGATCACTGGATAAGTGTACGTTCACCAAAATGTCCTCTCTTAAACAAACTATGATTTGATGGTGTTTTGTGACGAACATTGTGTTTTATAATTCATGTTTACTCCCTAATTGTTACAAGACCTACTTATTTAAACAGGACGGCTTTCTGTGGCACCAGCTCCAGGAGTCAGTCTGTGCAGAGCTGGTATTAACATAAATCATTCCTCAAACCTTTTTCCACCAGTGAACGATGCAGTGAAGGTGCGTATGGACGGAGGCGTGCTGGATGAGTGTGAGGCCAACGCAGATGTTCTCCTTAGCGACACCATGGACCAGTACAGGACTTTCCAGATGTGTGAACGTCTGCTTCACAGTCCGGGCAAACTCGCAAACCAGCTGCTCTTCCAGATCCCGCCTCACCGGCAAGCCATGCTCATAGAGAGGTGATGCCGCCATTTCCAATCATTTAGTTATCACGCTTTCTTCTGGGATCTTTTCATTCTGTTAACATGTTAAAGTCCTAAAGTATCTTTGTGTTCTTGTTTAGGTACTATGCCTTTGATGATGCATTTGTACGTGAGGTCTTAGGAAAGAAACTCTCTAAAGGAACAAAGAAAGACTTGGACGATGTCAGTACCAAGACAGGTGTGACACTGAAAAGCTGCAGACGACAGGTAAAAACCGCCCCAGCCTGAAGGGTCAGTTTTGAGTCTATGCAGGTCCTTCTTTTATTGTTTTAAACTCAGTCCTTTAAATAAAAAAATCCCTTCATTCTCTTCTGTTTTGTTTTGTGTGAAGTCCTTTCAACATTTCTACAGAGCAGAATTTATTGGTTGTGGTTGGCTTGTGTTTGAGTCACAATGTTGTAATTTAGTAAGTATCCTGCGTCATCTGCTGTATTTCAGTTTGACAACTTCAAACGTGTTTTCAAAGTTGTGGAAGAGCTGAAGGGACCCCTGGTGGAGAACATACGTCAGCATTTCCTTCTCTCTGACAAGCTTGCGAGGTACTAAGTGTGGACAACGGAGTTTTATGTTTTGGATGTATTTTGATACATTTTGATGTTATCTGGCAGATCAACATAAAGAAGTGCTTCATTGTTAAGTGGAAGTAAAAGGCTAGCCTCCAACAGACTTTCTCCCAGGATTGCCCTGCTTTTATCTTCATCCATCCTCCCAGAAAGTCTTACCAGCTTCCCTGTCCCTGTTGAAGAAAGGCATCCCCACAGCATGATGCTGCCACCATCTTGTTTTATGGTGGGCATGGTGTGTTCTGGGTGATGTGCAGTGACAGTTTTCCTCTACTTATAGCCTTTCACGTGTAGATTACAAAGCAAGCAGGTTTCACAGCTTGCTGTGTCCCCTACATGGCTTGTGACAAACTTGTAATGACTTTCTTTCAACCTTTGCTTTCCTCCTGCCATTTGGGGAGGGCATGACTGATACTCTATAAATGTTTTGGATGAAAGAATGAACAGTGATCTGTACGATGTTCATTGTTTGCAATATTGTTTCATATTCTAACCCTCCTTCAAACTTCTCAACATCTTTATTCCTGACCTGTCTGATGTGTTCCTTTATCTTCATAATGCCGTTAATTTAGAGGTGTTCTCTAATGGTCATTTTCATTTAGGGGTGTCAGAATAAATGGGGCTGAATACAAATGCACTCCACACTTTTCAGACTTTAGTCTGTTGAAGTTTCTTAAACACTGGCTATCATTTTCCTCCAACTTTACAGTTAGACACTACAATGTGGCCCCATAAAGAGCTTTAAAGTTTGTGATGGTAACGTGACAAAATTGGCAAAAGTTCAAGAGGTAGGAATAGGGTTCAAGTTAGGATACTGCATGTTATTTAGTTTCCTTTTAATCCTAGAAGTCCAGCATTTAGGAAGCCTAAGCCCATCACAAGTTGTGCTGTATCTGTCTTCTTTCAGGGATTACGCTGCCATTGTTTTCTTTGCCAACAACCGCTTTGAGACGGGGAAAAAAAAGCTGCAGTATCTCACCTTCCAGGACTTTGCTTTCTGTGCCGGGCAGCTTATCGACAACTGGACAGTTGGGGCCTTTGGTGAGAGATCTTGCTTGTTTCCTTCGGCGTTTTTTACTGACATTAAACATAAACACCACATATAGTTCATCACGTTTAACTGTTAACATAGCTCGTTAATCAAATGTCACATCGTAATTGATTTAATGTTTAATGTTTATATAGCTCTGAAACTTTAAACCTGCATATCCAAGAAAAACTAACGGCTGATATAAAGTATGCAACATAGTTTTAGGCTGAAAATAAATGTTTCACTTGAGAACAAGTGGTTCACTGTGAGGGTTGGCTCTTTATAACAGTTTTAGCTGTGCTCTTTCAGTGAGGCACACTGACCACCAGAGGTCCTTCAAGTTTTACTCGACCCAGCTTGAATTAATTCTGAATCTGAATGTTTTCAGTTAGGAAAAACAGTTTGATAACAGTTAGAACGTGTTTGACTCAGTGACAGTTCTGAGAAAATAGTTTGTTTTGAACTGATTCGTGGGGTCTTACTCAAATGCTCTTTGTAGACAACATGGTGGAAGACATGGACGTCGATCTCGATAAAGAGTTTTTACAGGAGCTGAAAGAGCTGAAAATCTTAATCACTGACAAAGATCTTTTGGATCAACACAAAAGGTAATAAAAACACTCAAATTTGTGCAGATGGCTGAGAAACACTCTGGCTTTCTCACAAAGTTGAATTGCACGCTTTTATTTAATTTCCTGTTTCTTTCTTTCTTTCTTCTGCTGTCAGTTTGGTCTGCACAGCTCTTAGAGGAAAAACTAAAGCTTTCACAGAGATGGAAGCTAATTTTAAAGTAAGAAACGAAACACTCCCTGGTTTCACGTAAATGTAATCCGTTAACTGTTACAGTGAACGGAGATGAAGGGATTTCAGTCTTGTTCCTCTCTTCTAATTACAGAATCTCTCCAGAAACCTCGTCAACATTGCCTCTAAGTTAACAAACACCAAAGATGTCAGAGATTTCTTCATTGATCTTGTAGAGAAGGTTGTTGTAAAATTGCAGTAAAATTGTTAGCTTAACCCAGATCTGTCTGCCTGCAAGGCCGCGTGACCTCCTCCCTTCCTTTTCCAGTTCATCGAGCCGTGCCGTTCAGACCGATGGACAGCTGCGGACATAAAACTCTACCTCACCCACTACACCAACTCTGCACACATTCTGGACACCTTCAAGTGAGTTAACGTGCTTTTGTTCTGTGGAGCCTATCAGTCAGAGTGTTAGACCAGGTCTGCAACAGTTAGCTTTCCCCCTAAGTTGATCCACTCTAGAAATACAGTCAGAAAACTGAAGAATGATCCAAAAAGGCGAAATATGTCTGAAGAATGCCCTGCATAGGTAGTTATCGTTGAAACTGGCATTTCTGTTCTGCCATCTCTTACATATGGTTTCTCAAACTGTAGTTGCCTTGTTTCTAATGTAAACTCTCAGGAATGTAATTAAGGGTTTACGCAGCCCTGTACTGCTTCAGGCTTAACAAAGAGATATTCATAAAGAGAACCAAAGACCCCCCTAGATAAACTCAGGGGACCCTAGTTGCCTCATTTATTCTCTTTGTACAGATTTCACAATTCCAGCTCTGATTTTGCATCATTTACCCACTGATTGCTTGCTTTCTGCCCCTCAGACACCAGGCAGTGTGGGACAGATACATGGGCGTGATCAAAAGCTGCATCTTCAAAATGTATCACGACTGAGGCGTTTCCCTGGCCGCCTGCCCGCTCCTTTTTTTTGTTACTGGTTCGCCTGCCTCCTCACTAAAGCTGTTATTCTCTCTCTTCAGTTCTGTTTTCTCCGTTCGTTTTGGCAGTGATCATTTTTTTACTTTCCATGTTGAATTATTGCCTCATTCATCGAAGTTGGTTTGTAAATAAAATAAAACCTTTACCACTGGAGTGTGATTCTGTTTTATATTTCCATTTAACACGTCTTTGTGTTTTTATGTGCAGAGTTAAATGGTCGAGATCTTCCCGTTAAATGCATGCAGCACAGACAGGATTTATGATCCTGTGGGTGTTGGGTGGAGATAAGGGAACAGAAGGGGAAAAAAACAGGAATCAAATCACGATAAAGCAATGAGGGCAGATTTGTTATTCAGCTTTTTTAAACCCTGCATTGGGAGCATGTATAATCCCTGCTCTGAGTTTTGAAGTGTTTGAGTTTTTCTAAATAGGATCAGAACATCATATGTGTGATGAACTCCAGCCAGTATGTGGGATGTCTGTGTGTGGCCTTGGGGGAGCAACCAGGAGGGCGCCCTTACATGGAGGGGGGGCGAGGGCTGTCAATGGGATTTCTTTTTTTTTACATTCCCCATAATGACCGCTGCCATTTCTGCCACCACACAAACACAGCACAGATAAAAGGGCTGAGGAATGAAAACCCAAAACATTGGAGGTTTACTTAAAAAAAAAGCATAGTAAATGAGAAAATATTTTGATACCCTGTAAATACTTACATTTGGCTGAATTTAGGTAATCTGGTTGAATGGATCTTGAAAAGAAGATATCAATATTTTTATTTTGGCCACTTTTATTTCCGTGAAGCTTCTGTTTTTCACCTGGAAGGATATACGGCCTTTCAGAGACTTGTATGTTTTTTCAGGTTCCAACCACAAAAGCCATTGTATTTTAATTTTTGTGTGATAGACCAACATAAAGTGGTGCATAAAAATGATCAGTCACCTGAACTGCAAGGAGCAGCAGAGAGATCAGGGGTAATGTGCAGGTTTAAAACAGGGTTCATTTAAAAAAATAATTATTGAAGTCTGATTTTACTGTTGGTTTTAAATAGGTTTTGCATTAGTATTTTTTAAGGGAGACTGCTTAAACCCTGACCAGAGACAGGGCCTGCAAATTAGCCTTTGGCAAGACAGCATAGACAGGACATGGTTTATTTTAAATATAACATTGTTTTATGTGTCATCCCTGATGAAATTATATTTAGAATAAATAAAGCCAATATTTCAAGGTTTGAACACTGTATTGGGGAACTTTTCAAATTATCATCTGAAAAATGGAAGGTCTATGGGACAACTGTAAACCAGCCAAGACATCCATCTAAACTGGCTGGGCAAGGACATCATTAATCAGAGAAACTGTAGAGACCTATGGTGGCTCGGAAGGAGGTCCAGAAATCCACAGGTCAGCTATTACTCTTACAATCCACAAATCTGGCTTTTATGAAATAGTGGTCTGAAGAAAGCCCCAACAGTTCCTGCTTAAAGTTTACTACAAGCCATTTAGGAGACACAGCAAATAAATGTAAGGAGGTGCTGTGGTCAGAGGAGGCCTGGCCTACATGCTAACAATTAAATGTGGAGGAAAACTAGCACTATATTTCATCCTAAACACCACTTTGAAATGTGGTGGTAGCAGTATCATGCTTTGGGGATGCTTTTATTCAGTGCTAAAATGGAATATTTGATGGGACATGTATTGAGGTGAATACAGGGAAAAAACATGCCAGAGGCCGTAAGACTGGAGACTAGGGGAGAGGTTCAAGTTCCAGCATAACAGGGACCCTAAACATACATCCTGAGTTACAATGGATTGATAGTATAATATATGGCCTAGTCAAAGTCCAGACCTAAATCCATTTAAGAATCTGTGGCAATGTTTAAAAATGCATGTTTACAGGTGCTCTTCCTCTAATATGACTACGTTTGAGCTCTCTCAAAGAAGAGTGGACAGAAATTGACTTTGTAAAGAGCTTTGAGACGAGTTGTGAATTTGCCCTATATGGATGAAACTGAATTGAATTGAACTGAATTGAAATGTCAGTCCCTAGATACAGGTCAAGACCTCAAAAGAGTTGCAGCTGTTACTAGAAGTAAAGGTTTTTCTATGAAGTATTGACTCAACGTTCATGCCATACTTTTCAGTTTTTTTTATTTGCAAAAGAAAATGTGAAGTCATATTTTCCTCCCACTTCACAATTATGCACTACTTTGTGTTGTTACTTCATGTAAAATCCCAATAAAAATACACTAAATTTGTTTGGGTGTGTCATAATGAAATGTGAAAGCGTTTGAGGGATATGAGTAGATTCGTAAGGAACTTCAGTTGAATTTAGTTTTATTCGGATAATCAATGAATCTTTGAAAGAACCCATTAATTTCTCCTCTTGAAGGCATTTTTGCTTTGAGGAGGCTTCTCCTTCTTTACTGTAAGAGGAATACCTTCTATGTTTGACCCCAAGTTGACTCATGAGGACTACCTTTGGTTAAGCAACATCCCGACTAGTTTGCATCATATAATGAAACAAGTTTTGCAAAGAGCATTATGATCTCTTGAGCAAAAATCTATTAGTCATGTACAAACAAGAAAGGGGCATGTTTAAAGTTTTCTGTATTTTAACTCAAGAAGAACAAGAATTTTATTCATGAGAAAAAGCTGACAATTTTCCTGAGTAATTCTTTGGAAAGCCGCTCTCTTCCCTTCTCTGATTTTTGCCCACATTCCATTAACTTCTTTCTCCCCCTGCTATAAATATCCCTCATGTCAGACGATAGCAAGGGGCTTAAAGTCGCTCTATGGTCGGAAAAAAGGAAAAAGGAAAGGGTGGTGAGTAGAGATAGATGGGGGGCAAGTGGGGAAATGGTGGGGGAGCTTGGGGCTTTTGCGGGGGTTTAAAATAAATGAAACCAGGTGTGTTGTGGGACCAGTGGGGGGGGTGGGCATGTGTGTGTGAATCTATGAGATGTTGTGCCTGTGATTTGGACAGATTTGGGATTCTGGTATTTTGGCCACAGACCAGGAATTTCCACCCTGGGGGTCAGGCAGAGGGGTGGAGGGTGGCAGTGCAGGGGGCCAGAGGGGGGGTAAGAAGGGGCTGTCCTACTCCCGTCTCTACCTCCCTCCCTCCCTCCCTCCCTCGCTCCTTCGCTCGTCTCCTCTCTCCCTCTCTTTGCATGTGTTCATCTGCTCCAGCTGTCGGTCTCCTCAGTCACTCTCTCAGGGTCATACAGGCACCAGTTAAAGGGATCACTTCTGAATGCCAACTCATCCGGGACGATCACAGCCAGCAGACGGACACCAGTCAGAGGGAGGCTTAAACACAGAAGACCCATTGGAAAAGATTCACCCGTGAGTTTTACTGCATTTCAATGGTTCCTTACACACATAAAAGGTAGATGTCATATCAGACCCAGAGCTGGTGGGTGACTGATGAAGTCCGCATGCTTTTTAAGAAGAAATAAAGGAGGTGAGATGTACCTCTTTCCCAGCTTTCTGGCACAGGCTATACACGTCACAGTTGCACGACTGCCCTGCTGTCTGCTCCGCTCCCCCAGCTGCACTTGGCTTCTCACTTGAGCCAGGATAACGTGGCTGTGTAGTTTACTTGTTGGCTCAGACCGTAGCAGGGGGCTAGACAGGAAGACAGGCAGTGAGTCACAACACAGGACATGTTTTATGGTGCTGTATACTGCAAAATCCTCCCATCTCATCCCATAACTCAATCTCACCCATGGACACTAGAGAAAAGATGGCAAGACTGTTGGGGAGAAATCAAACTTCTGGGAGATAAACAGGTGCCAACACAGCTCTGAACTTTGACGACGCCTCTCTGCTGTTTGACAGTATGTTACTATGAATCAGGTGGGATTATAGAGGTGGACTGTTCCTGTAAACACAGCCAGACTTCTTGTTTGCAAACGTTCAAACATCAGGAGTGACCAGCATCTTGATTCTTAATAAGTCTGACCTTTAAATTATTCAGGCACAGCATGGGCTGGTATCAAGTTCTTGCTGTATGATAACTTTAGGTAAAAAAACCATGGCATACTGATATAAACTCTGAAATTTAAAACAAAAACGTATGGCGTTATCTAATCATGTCGTTTTAAAACAAGCAAGCATAGATTTATACTATCTCAGCTAATTATAGTAGTTTTAAGTAATTCAATGTAGGGTTGAAAAACAGTTGAAAAACAAATCTCTTAGGTGTAAGACATATGAAGCTATAACAAAATTAAACCAGTACTATGCTGAAGAATTTTTTTCATTTTCAGTTAGGCAAATCCTAACTTGGCATTATTTGCCAACTCTTCCTTCCAAAAACGCTCCAGATCTTTCAGATTGCGAGGGCATCCATTGTCCACATTTCTTTTTTAGATCTCATCAGAGGTCTTGAATTCGATTCAGGTCGGGGCTCTGCCTGGGTCGTTCCAAAACTTCAGTTTTCCTCTGCCGTTACTTTTCATCTTCAGCTTCTTAGCAAGAGCCTGAAGGTTTTGTACCAACACTGACTGTTCAAAATTCCCTCTAGCCTTATTAAAGCTCCAGTTCCAGCTGAGAAACAACTCTAAAGCATGATGCTCCCATCACCATGCTTCACTTTGGGTATGGTGTTCTTTAGGTGATGTGCAGTGTTATTTTTCTGCCAAAACGTTCAGGCTTGGTTTCATCAGATAATGATACGTTTTCCCACATGATTTCAGGAAACTTCAAATGTCTTTTAGCAAAATTTAGCCAGGCTTTGGCCTTTTGAAATCATGTTCAGCTCTTGGTAATGTGAGTGTTGTGCCATATTTTCCTCACTTCATCCCTGTGTCCCATTAATTATGAAATGCCTGAGAACGTTTGACAATCAGATCCTTCTGATGCTTTGGAAGCTCTCAGTAGATCATGGCTTTTACTGGGAAATGTCAGGTAAAGCCTGCTAGGCCCACTAAGGATTGTTTGTGGGCACTTTAAATGATGGCAGGTGAGTGAACGTTTGAACGTGGAAGTTAATTTTGAACAACATCCCCAGATCTAGAAGATAGTTCACAGCAATGCAACCAGATCATTGTGTATTTTTTTCTACTTCAAATCTATTTTAGGTCACAAAAAAGGTGGAAAATATTGTAAAATTATTTATCATGGTGAAATTTTTTTACATGGCAAAACTCTGACATTTTTTTATCCGCTGTATTTAATGAACACCCAAATTTGTCCTACTTGTAAGCCAGCCAGCTGACTAACAGTGTGCAGCAACAGGTGACAAAAAACTTCAGTTGTTTACAAAACCTTGGTGTAAGCTCCCAAACTCAAGATGAAAACATAACAGGCAGCTTAGTAAAGAACCAGTTTAAATTAGTTTGATAGGGTTTTTGTTACTAGTAAATTATCACAAAGACAAAATTTATTCCCACATCTTTAATCAAATTAATTAAAAATAACAGCAAGGTGATTTCCACAGAAGCATCAGCTGAAGGTTGTTCTTTGTCACGTCTTTGATGGATTATTTTGCTTTTCTCGAAGACACAACTTTCACACACTGGTAATCTGCTGTAGATCGTTTTCCATGACTGATACGTATTTTGTCTTCTCTAAACTGTCCTAATTTCCTAAAAACAACGTCTGCTATTTATTTTCATGGTCAGTTACAAAGTCTGGACAGAAAAAGCTGCCAAAGTCCAAAAACAAACTTTTCAGGACCTTTAGGAAGCTTTAAAAAAATATTAATTAGGTCTAGGTTCTTGAAAGCAAAGTATGAAAAAATAATGGAGTGATTAGAAACTTTTGAACAGTAGGGGATATGAGATGGAGACCCCCTGGTTAAGGGTTCGCAGGGTCACATCCACATCTGAATCTGAGCTCTGACTGCTCTACGCCGCACAAGTCCAGCTGTCTTTGCACCAACAAATGCCCACCTTGCAGTTTGTACTCCCCCACTACGGCTTGGTATATGCATGTGTGGTCTAGCTGTGTCTTGTTTGTCTAGATGCCCCTGTGGTTGTTTTTAGAGCTGCCCTGAAGCTTTTGGTTGTAGATGTGGGCTGACTGTTTATCTAAATAGCTCTTCTGGAAATGTGTGAAGCCCTGACATTTAGAAAAATATCAGATTTCATGAATTTATTTGTGTGAATACAACAATTATTTTGTGGACAGTATTTAGCCTGTGTTGTTGACCTATAATAAAATCCTTATTTAGCTGAGAAGGTTCCAGTAGAGCTTCTCTTTATTCATGTTCCATATTCATAGTCCTGGTTAAGATGAAACAGTTTCAAGTGAAAGCATTGGCAGAAAATAAAAAAAATAGGCAGATTACAAATTAGAGGCTAAGTAAAACAATTACATGTTTATTTCAGAGCCGTTTTAAGAACACAATTAAATTTGAAGAAAGTGAAATGTCTGAAAATCAGGGTTTCTGTTTTCACTCAGGGAACATTAAACTGTACTTTTGAACCGGGCCTGATTTCATAAATATGACTAAAGGTTTAAATATTAAGTAGCTAAATTACCTAAGAAAGCATGCAATAAATAGCAACATCTGCATTTCTCTTCTCTGTTTTATGTGGAGATTTGAACAACACTATGTAATGCATTAAGTCTGGGAGACAAAATTCATTACAAATGATGATACACTGAGTCAAGTCTTTTCAATAGAAAAATAGAAACATGCATATTAATAATATCACCATAGTCTAACACAGAGAAAAGATGATTTTTTTCACCCGATAATTTTCCTTTAGCCAGATTCCCAGGTTTTTATATTTTATATGACTTTTCTTTTACTTGTACTATCTGCTGCAGTGGTCTGCAATCTGTGGCTCTTTAGAGCCTCCATAGTTCTTAATAGTTTTTTCTTGACAAACGTATATATAAATGAGCGTTGTCTTTGGGTAATTAAAAAGCCCGATTTTAGTAGTTTTTGCATGTGTCGTCATACAAACTCTGCGTAGAATTTCCAGAATAGAATGACACTTGTGGAATAGGTCATTCTGTTATGAGGCTGCAAACTGTGCTTTTTTCCCTCACAATTTTCCATAAACATTGAATATTCTATTATAAAATTAACTCATTCTCTTTTTGTAAAAGGTTTCTTCTTTTCTTTGATCAAAATCCTATAGTAAAAAAATAAAACTGTGGCTCTTTAACTGTAAAACAACCACATTTTTTTATAGTATGTAATCATAAAAGTTATCCTTTTGAGTATAACTATGATTTGAGTTAGGTTTTGGGCTTTTGATAAATTATATTTAGAGGAACATAGGCTGTCCCTTTGTGACAGTAGAAGGATCACCTGTGTTTGGGAAAGGAACAATTAAAATTTCTTTGAGTTCAGAACCAATTTGATTAGTGGCAGAAAAGCTTCCTGTAAAAGCTCAACATTTTTCAGCTGCAGTACTCATCAACAGTATCATCAGCATATAAAGGTATTTGACTGCAGTAAATTCTGTCCCAATTCATTTATTAAATAGAGAACAAATTAGGGCCTAAACTTGATCCCTGTGGAACGCCCTTAGAGATGGTGCTAAGATCTTGTTTTCTGCAGTACCACACTGTGTTCTATCAGATAATGGTAATTAATGGTAATCACATGATAATAATTATACATTTCAAAAGCACAAAGAAATGAATATTTAAAAACTAAAACAGGCATGTCTCATATTTTGAGCCGGAAGCCAAAAACCTGTTTGCTCAGAAAAGCATTTTAAATAAGTTTCTACAGCATGACTAAGCAATAATCTGATATCTGTTTCAGCTCTTGCAAACCCCCGTTTCTCATCATCAGTGGTGGGAGCACCCAGACAATGAACCCCTGGGTCAGAGCCACATCCTCTGACATCCTCCTCCGCATCCTGCCGAGAGACGAGAGTTTAGGAGAACGGTGGCTGGAGGTTTTGGCCCCAGCTGTTCTCTTTTTTTGTCAAACCATGGGGGGTTTCCCAGAACCTGATACCCTGGGAACCACAGCAGTGGCAGGGCATCCCAGCTCAGAATCAGTGCCCACATCCTTGCAGAGGGCATACCAGAGGTCCTCCACCCATTGATCTGAAGCCCACGCTCAGTGGCCAGTGAGTGAGTGGACCCCAGACTGATGGTCAGTTTGTGTTTAGATGGTTTAGCTTGCATTCTTGGTGGTTGTATGTGGCTGTCACACCAATTCAGAAAAGTCACGTACTTCGGTTGTGCGATGATTTTCTGTCTGTGCTCTAGCGGTGTTACCATGATTTTGTTTTCCAGAGGTCACAAATGGCCTCTGATGTCATCAGGCGAGTATTTGAGGCCGTTGGAGTCACCCTGTTTGTCTGAGCCTGAAATCCAACAATAAGCTGCTCCAGCTAACGTGGCCACTGGAATTTACATGCCGAGCGTGACTCCATGCATGGAGACAGGCAGTGATTATAACTTTCCTGTCATGCACTTTAGCTGGAGCTCACCCTCTTTGTAAACAGGACTAGAGTTTTTTTCAGGACTTAAATTGGGCTCTTTTGTACCTCTTTAGTCTGCCAAGGTTGGAAGGGTTGATTTGTTTATTTTTAGATTCGGTTTAAACTCAAAGCTTCTGTTCAGGAACATTTATCTGAGGGAGGGTTGTGTCTGTGCCAGGAGTGAAGCCCAGTCCATCAGGGTATTAAAAACAAACTCACCTGTGAATGATAGGGATGCTGGATCAAGCATTGTATAAAAAATAAGTAACAAAAGAAACATAATAATCTTTTCCTGATGAGTCTTACATTAAAGTGTAAACCAACTTTATGTTTCTCTGAGCTATTATTTTCAGCGTAATGCAGCCTATCTGAAAAGTATTCATACCCCTTTAGTTTCTTTCATTTTGTCGACTTACAACCACAAACTATAATGTATTTTGTTGGGATTTTATGTACTAGACCAACACAAAACGATGCATTATTGTGAAGTGAAAGGAAAATAATACGTGGTTTTCATTTTTTTTTTTACAGTTAAAAAATCTGAGAAGTTGTGCATTTCTAATAATCCTCCTTTTACTCTGCTACCCCTTAATGAAATTTATTACAGCCAATTGCCTTGAGAAGTCCGCTAATTAGTAAATCAGGTCAACCGGTGTGTACTTTTATCTAAGTAAAACATACAGCTGTTCTGTAAAGGTAGTGGCAGCATCATACTGTGGGGATGCTATCCTTCAGCAGGGAAAGGGAAGCTGGTCAGAGTTGATGGGAAGACAGATGCAGCTAAATACAGGACAATCCTGGGAAAAAAATGTCTTAATGGCTGCAAAATACTTGAAAATGGGACAGAGGTTCACCTTCCAGCAGGTCAACAACCCTCAACTTTCAGCTAGAGTTACAATGTATTGGTTTGGATCAAAGTATATGTGGCCTAGTCAACGTTCAGTCCTAAATCCAATTAAAACTCTAAAAAGTAATATTTACAGACACTCTCCATCCAATCTGACTGATTTGCATTCATTGCCCCTGTGGTAATACTTTGCAGAACAATCTTTAACTTGAATTGCAGCTGTGAATCTTTTGTGGTATGTCTACAGCAGCGTAGCACATCTGGACACTGAACCTTTGGCCTAAATATCCATTGCAAAATATCTCTATCTTATTCACATTGGATAAAGGGGGTCTTAGAACATCATTTAAGTATTCTCAATTGGATTTAGGTCTGGGCTTTGACTAGGCCTTTATATTACATGAATAAGCTTTGATTCAAAGCCTTACATGGTAACTCTAGCTGCATGCTTAATTTCATTCTTCAACTTCTTCAGTCTTAGTCTTACAGCCTTTGGTTTTCTTACAGGATTGTCTCAGATTTAGCTCCATCAAGTCTGACCAGCTTACCGGTCCCAGCAGAGGTCAAGCATTCCCCCAGCATTATGCTGCCACTACCTATACAGAACAGCTGTTTTTATACTGAGATAAAATTACACATGGGTGAACTCAGTTTACTAATTGGGTGACTTCTGAAAGCAGTTGGTTGCACTGGATTTTATTTGGAGGTTTCTGAGTAAAGGGGATTGAAAACAAATGCATGAGAGTTGTCAGATTTAAAAAAAACAGCTAATTAAATTGACATTTAAGGTTGTAATGTGACATAATATAAAACGATTTTTACAGGACTGTTTAAACTTCTCAAACAGAGCAGAAGTGACTAAGTTTCATGACGCTGGCTGTTCTTTTGCTTTGTTTTACGATAAGTTACAACTGCCTCATTCTACTTGGCGATCTCAAGTGTGTTTCATCATTTCATTTGAGCTGAACCGGTCTAATCGGCTACATTTTGGCACTCCTAGCAGACCTGTGGGGGTATGCAGGGTCAGCAAGTTTGCACCAACTTAGGTTGTCAGATAAATTTCTTTATAAGGTACTATGTACTATTCTTACACAATAATATGCTTCATTGTAGCCCTGGCTTTATGTTTAGGGTCTGTCCTGCTGGAAGGTGATCCTTAGCTCTTGTCTTTTCCAACTTCTAACAGGTTTTCTTTGAGTTTCACCTAGGTTCATTTTCAGTTTGCTGGACCGAGACGCTTAGGTAAACACACTGAACACTGAACACAATAATATGCTTCATTTTAGCCCTGGCTTTATGTTTAGGGTCTGTCCTGCTGGAAGGTGATCCTTAGCTCTTGTCTTTTCCAACTTCTAACAGGTTTTCTTTGAGTTTCACCTAGGTTCATTTTCAGTTTGCTGGACCGAGACGCTTAGGTAAACACACTGAACACAAAAAGTTATCCCAGAAACATGTAAGGAAGGGTCAGGTTTTAAGAGTCTTAGAGCCCCTTAACTGTGAGACACAGAAGTCAGTCCACTCACTGCCAGTTTGCAGACACAGAGAGCTTTCTGTAACCAGCAAAAATGAAACTATTGACTCGGTTATTTTTAGCCAAAGCTCAGCGTATGTCACAGTGTTTATGTTTTGAACTGGCAGTGTGATTATTTCCATTTATTTTTGCTGCGATTAAAGGAGAACTGTGTGGTTGACAGACGATGAACAAAGTTCACCAAGCTGACTGTTTGTCTTCTGAGAAACTAATTATGAATCGGCTCCATCACATTTTTCTTTGACTCGAATAACCTTATTTTCCCCCTACAGCAAAGCAGGGATTTTGAGAGTTAACTAAACCATTCTAATGGCCAAAGTTTTAAAGGTGTCTTCTTTATGTCCCCTCTCCCTCTGTCTCTGTATTACAGATACAGCTTCTCGACTGCTCTGTCCATCGCAGCGTCTTGACTTCAGAGCTCGGCTGCCTGTCTGACAGTCGTGTGTGTATGTTTGTGTGCATGTTTTCTGCTAGATTGCCCATCAGTTAGTGCATTAGTATGCAGCGCGCTTGTGTGTCAGTCTTGTGTGTGTGCATATGTGTGTCTGTGCTCCTCCACAGTGCGATTTCGCAGTCACATAGAGAAACTTACACCTACACGGTAAGGATGCATGACTCTCTACCCTTTCTCTCTCCTCTCTTTTCTTTTTATTTGCATCGGCATTATTACTGACAGTAGCAACAAAGGTTTAGTGGCTCTAGATCATAGTCTTTGTTGCTGTGAATACTGTTATGTGTTATTTTAATTGGAAAACAAATTGAAAAATGCATGATGCATATTTGAGAATTAAGAACCCAGATTCATATTAGCTTGTAAAAACATGTTCTCAATCACCATTAGGGGAGAATGAGTTTGAAAGCTTTTTCTATAGTGCCTCACCAGAGTCTTACTACCGATGAAACTTTTTCACATTTTGTCTTGTTAAAACAGCATACCTTAATGTATTTAGTTGGGATTTTGTGTAACTGACCAACACAAAATAGCAAATAATTGTGAAGTAGAGAAAGATTTTTGATTTTCAAGAAAAACCTGAAAAGTGTGGCGTGCATTCCTGTGTAAATGCATTGTTGAACCACCTTTTGTGGCAATTCCAGCTGCAAGTCTTCAGGTTTTTGATTCTACTGAGACTGACATTCGCCCGTTTTCTTTGCAAAATAGCTCCAGCTCACTCTGTATGCATGAAAGCATCTGTAAACAGTAGTTTGGAAGTCTTTCCACAGATTCCCAATTAGATTCATGTCTGGACTTTGACTGGGCTATTCTTACACAATAATATGCCTCATTGTAGCCCTGGCTTTATGTTTAGGGTCTGTCCTGCTGGAAGGTGATCCTTAGCTCTTGTCTTTTCCAACTTCTAACAGGTTTTCTTTGAGTTTCACCCTGTATGTATCCATTTATCCATCAACTCTGACTAGTATTCTGCTGAAAAAAGCATCCCCACAGCATGATGCTGCCACCACCATGTTTCACTGTAGGAATGGTGTGTTCAGGATGACATGTATTGTTGGTTTTCCTCCAAACACAGTGTTTTTCATGTAGGCCAAAACGTTTAATGATGTCTCATCTGAACAGAGCAATCCTTCCATATGTTTGCTGCATCTTGTACATGATTCACAGCAAACTTTAAAACGAACAACAAAGTATACAACAATTACCTTCTTCTTGCCACTGTTCCATCAGATTTGTAAAGAGCATGACAAATACCTGTCCTGTCAACAGGTCCCACCACCTGAGCTGTGGATTTCTGCAGCTCCTTCAGAGTTACCATGGACCTCTTGACAGTTTCTCTAACTGATGCTCTCCTTTCTTGGCTTGTCAGTTTAATGAACCAGTTTAAAGTCTTCATAGATGTGGATTAAAAGGTGCTGCATGAAATCTTCAAAGTTTAGGATATTGTTTTTTTTAACCCAACTGTGCTTTAAACTTGTCCAAAGCTTTATCTCAGACCTGTCTGCTGGGTTCCTCTTCATGTGGATTATTGTTCACTAACAAACCTCCAAGGCCTTCACAGAACAGCTGTAACTATACTGAGATTAAATTACACACAGGTGGACTCTAGTTAAATGGACTGAACTTATATAGCGCCTTTCCAATCATACAGACAACTCAAAGCACTTTACACTAGAGCCAAATTCACGCACTCACTAACGCTCACACATTAAACCAATATGCAGAGCGGTAGGCAACTGGAGGTTAAGTTGCCTAAGCTACATCAATATATGGCAAAACAACTACTCTTCCTACTGAGCCACAGTCGCCTCTGATGTATAGAAGTTAATTTACCTCTGCAGCCGGTTGGTTGCACTAGATTTTATTTTGAGGTATCTGAGGGTGGCTGAATACAGATGCATGCCAAACTTTTCAGATTATATTCTTACATTTCTAAATTGTGTATTATTTCTGTCCACTTTGCATTTATCTGTATTTGCAAATTTAGGGGAAAAAAATTACTCTGTCAGTAATAAAAAGAAGAAGACAAAATGGCTACTATAAAGTATTGATATAACTCAGTAATTAAAATCAGCGATAGATCATCTCACAGAGCGGGAGATTTTTGCTTTGACCTTCATGGTTTTTCACTCTAAATATCTGAGTATTTTTAAAAGAACTGAAAGGCTCACGACATTAAAGTGTAACACTTTCTCCAACTTTAGCAGTTTCAGTTTTACAGTCATCCCTTCTAAAAAACTGTGACCTTTTTGGACGCCTGTCAAGACAAAACTTACCGCAGCACCACACCTGTCAGGTGATACTGCTGGCTTTTGGTTTAAAATGTTAGCCTTAAGTCACCTTTCGTCTTCTCTGTGTAATGTTAAATGTATCTTCTCAGGACTTTAAAGCGGTCATTGCTGGGGATAAATTTGGTTTTAATACCATGTTTCCTCTCTCCTCTGTTTTTCTTTCCATGCAGGTCACACTGGTGTATTTTCCCTCTCAGTGATAATGACCATTTTTCCAAACGGAGCCTTTAAACACTTTGTTTCTGAAGCAAAGTTTGGCTTCAAGAGGGACTTTTAAAATGTCACAAATCTTTTAATGGATTTACATCTCTTGGCTCAGAGCTTTAACATGAACGCCCCCTGCTTCGTTTTTCTTGTTCCACTACTGGAGATTTATTATGTATAATGAATATATTATGCAACTTCTTGGCTCTGGGAATATGGTCACGTATGTTTTTCCACTTTTTTCTCACACAGTCTTCTCTCTTTTCGTCTCTTTGTAGGAATGCACTGATGGATATCACTGGGACCCCCAGACTGAGCACTGCAAAGGTGAAAATCTTTGCAGTCACAGCACTTCTCAGAGCTCTCTTGATCCATTTTTAATCTGATTTCTGACACTGAATATCTTTCTCCTGGTCTCCTGGCAGATATAAACGAGTGCGAGACCATTCCAGATGCCTGCAAAGGGGAAATGAAGTGCTTCAACCACTATGGGGGCTACCTGTGCCTTCCCCGCTCTGCATCTTTCATCCCAGCTCCAGAGCCCTCCATCAACCCCACTGAGGCCTTTAACCCCTGCCCCCTGGGCTACGAGCCGCATGGAGACAGCTGCGTGGGTGGGTGCCTGCATTTGCATCTGGGGGCTGTAGGTGGGCAGGTGGCCATAGGATGAGTGTTTATTCAGTTAGTATGTGTGAGAGATTTTTGGTGGCCACAGATTGGTAAGAGACAGGTGGCTGCAGCAGGCGTGGGGACTGGAGGCAGCATGCTGGAGCATTCTGTGTGGGTGTGAGTGAGTGGGAGCCCACAGGAGGCGGTTGAGCAGGACAGGAATTTTGAAGATTTCACACGAGGACAGCTGCTGCGTTTTTTAGAAACTGACTTGCAGCTAGAAACCTGCTTGTGCTGGAGGTGTTTGACATGACTTGCATGAGACAGCAAGCATGACTCAACGTGATATTCTCAGCTGTTGGGTACAAGTAAAGGCGAACGCTGCCACCGTGGCCTGAAGCGGTTGCTGTGTAGCCACTGAATGGTGATGTGCTTGCTCACAATAAGCACGTTTTAACATCCGGCTCTGTTCTGCTTCACCCACACACACACATACACAGATGTCGATGAGTGTGAGCGAAAAGAACACGACTGCCAGCCCAGCCAGGAGTGCATCAACACACTGGGTGCCTTCAACTGTCAGTGCCCCCGCGGTTACAGCAAAGTTGGCACGGAGTGTATCGGTGAGTTCATCTCCACTCTCCAGGCCTAAATCAGATCATTTTCCGCTGTGTTGAATAAACCTACTGACCCTCTGACTCATGTTTCTTCACCTCAGACATAGATGAGTGCAGGTACAGGTACTGCCAGCATCGCTGTGTCAACGTCCCCGGCTCCTTCTCCTGTCAATGCGAGCCTGGTTTCCAGCTGGGAGGAAACAACCGATCCTGCGTCGGTGAGAAATAAAATAATAATTCCTACATTAACTCACCTTTGAGTAAAAATCCTGCATCCTCTGCTTTTATTTTAACAAAATTAGACCTAGTAATGCAAAAGAATAAAAGTCAATTCTATGTAGTGCCTTGCAAATGTATCCATACCCCTTAAACTAACTCAATCCACCCATCCACTTACCCTGTTCCTGCTGAGGAACAGCATTCCCACAGCTTGACGCTGCCACCACCATGCTTCCCTGTGTGGGTAGTATGTTCAGGGTGAGGTTCAATGTCTCATCTGAGTAAACCACCTACCATACGTTTGCTGTGTCCTCTACAGCCTAACTTCTCATGGCTTTTGTCTTGCCATCCTTACAAAATGACAGATTTGGGGATTGCAAGGATAGTAGTTGCCCTGTCAACAGATTCTATAACAAACCTCACAGATCATATTTATACTGAGAATAAAAAAAAAGAAAACCATGTATAATTTTCCTTCCACTTTATAATTTGCTCTACTTTGTGTTAATCTGTTACATGAAATCACTAAAAATACACTGAAATGTAAAAAAAGTGCAAGGCAAGCACTGTGCTTTGTTGAACGGTTTACATTGGTGGGCCCTGAAAAAGCATTCCCCTTAAACATTTCTGTAGTAAATGTTGCAAAACAAACAAAGCAACTTATAAACTGTATTATAACCTGCCAGTAACTGATGATAGATGAACAACAGTCATTATTTAAAAAAGCGTACATATGTCCTAAAAAACGAAAAAAAAACCCAGCACCAACTTTGAAGTGGAACATTAAATAATAATTGATAAAATATGTCTCTGCGTGTTACTAATCCTCTTTATTTCAACAATCAGATATTATTATAAAAAACTGTTCTCACGAGTTTTGCTTCATTGGCATAAAAGTGAATTTTCCAGGAAGCAGCTCAGTTATAAATTGTGTTTTTGGAGGCTTCAGTGCAGTGAAATGTTCCCTGCTTTTAGATGTAAATGAGTGTGAGATGGGTGCCCCCTGCTCTCAAAGGTGTTTCAACACGTATGGCACCTTCATGTGTCGCTGTGATCAGGGCTACGAGCTCGGGCCTGACGGCTTTGCTTGTAACGGTAAGAAACGAGTGACAGTTCATTATCTGCTCCGATCTGTGGTCAAGCATTAAAACCTGATCTTATACGTTGTCAGACATCGATGAGTGCAGGTCCTCCAGTTACCACTGCCAGTTCCAGTGCGTCAACGAGCCCGGGAAGTTCTCCTGCGTGTGCCCTGAAGGATACCAGCTGGTGGGCACCAGAATGTGCCAAGGTGAGCACCTGAAAGTGAAACACCCCCCTGTTTTGGCCCTGCACAGCCAACCTCACAAACTGTTTGTCCTGCGCAGATATAAACGAATGTGAAACAGGCGAGCATCAGTGCATCGACACGCAGACGTGCGTCAACATCCACGGGCGGTACCAGTGTGTGGACACCGACCGGTGCCAAGATCCATACATACACGTCTCTGACAAGTGAGTGACGGCTCGTGAAAGGGTGTGTGTCTGCCTTTGCTGTCCACAAACCCGCACTTACACACCTTGTCCTAATTACTGAAATATGTGCTGGCCATCAGCTCCGAACATAATCAGCCTCTGTGACGAGTGTGGCTCAGACTGCTAAATTACACCCATTACTTTTTCCACATATCAGTCCAGCTTTACAAGCTCTTCTTTTGAACATGCTCCAATGCAATAAGAAAACTTTTACAGCTGTGAACAAGCTGTAGCAGGTGGAAACCCCTGTTAACATGTCACACACGACAGAAGGGTGTAAATTGCGTGTTAGAAAACAGAATAAAACAAACGCTACTGTCTTTGGAGAACTTTCCTCCATCTGCTGGCAGATGAATGAACTGCTGACATTATAATAAATGCTCATTTTTCATTGGTGTTTTTCTCTTTCTGTGTGAATCAGCCGCTGTGTGTGCCCACATAACAAGCCTGCCTGCAGAGATTTGCCTTACAGCGTGGTCCACCGATACATGACCATCACCTCGGAGCGCTCCGTGCCCTCCGATATATTCCTGATTCAGGCCACTAACTTCCTGACAGGGTCCCTCAACACCTTCCGCATCCGATCCGGGGACGACAATAGAGACTTTTACATCAGGGTGAGGACTGTTGGTGGCGGTGGAGTGTAGTGTGGGATGACTGCCATGAACCAGCTCTGTTAGGTCTGAGAAAGACATATCAGGGAAAAAAACTTGGCTAGTTTTTCTTCTGCCATTCAGTAAACATGTAGTAAGATCTGCACTAAAGTACTCAATGTTTTGCATCATATTCCAAAAATAACATTTCAAATTCAGGTAAGATTCTAGCTTTCTTTCCAAATCAGAGTTTTAAATCTTAATTCAACCTATCTGAGCTGGGTTACCTTAACCTTTCAAGGCTGATTCAGAATTTCCTACAACAGTGGGTTCTCATGCCCTTTATTTGTTTTAGTCAAACTAATTTCACAAATAAATAATGTTTCTCTTCTCTTACTTTTTCAATTTGCTTGTCAACAAAAATGAGACTTGTTTGACTTAGTTGTGTTAGATTGGTTCGTTCAACAAATTTAATATTTCTTCAGCCAACCCAGTTAAACAAAGAACAAACAAGAGATTAGCTTCTGCTAACTAGTTAGGTGGAGACATGTATGTATATATATATAGATATATATATATATACATATATATATATATATATATATAGATATATATATATATCTATATATATATATATATATATATATATATATATACAGTACAGACCAAAAGTTTGGACAAACCTTCTCATTCAAAGAGTTGTCCTTATTTTCATGACTACGAATATTGTAGCTTCACACTGAAGGCATCAAAACTATGAATTAACACATGTGGAATTATATACTGAACAAAAAAGTGTGAAACAACTGAAAATATATCTTATATTCTAGGTTCTTCAAAGTAGCCACCTTTTGCTTTGATTACTGCTACGCACACTCTTGGCATTCTGTTGATGAGCTTCAAGAGGTAGTCACCTGAAATGGTTTTCACTTCACAGGTGTGCCCTGTCAGGTTTAATAAGTGGGATTTCAAGCCTTATAAATGGGGTTGGGACCATCAGTTGTGTTGTGCAGGAGGTGGATACAGTACACAGCTGATAGTCCTACTGAATAAACTGTTAGAATTTGTATTATGGCAAGAAAAAAGCAGCTAAGTAAAGAAAAACGAGTGGCCATCATTACTTTAAGAAATGAAGGTCAGTCAGTCCGAACAATTGGGAAAACTTTGAAAGTGTCCCCAAGTGCAGTCGCAAAAACCATCAAGCGCTACAAAGAAACTGGCTCACATGAGGACCGCCCCAGGAAAGGAAGACAAAGAGTCACCTCTGCTGCGGACGATAAGTTAATCCGAGTCACCAGCCTCAGAAATCGCAGGTTAACAGCAGCTCAGATTAGAGAACAAGTCAATGCCACACAGAGTTCTAGCAGCAGACACATCTCTAGAACAACTGTTAAGAGGAGACTGTGTGAATCAGGCCTTCATGGTAAAATAACTGCTAGGAAACCACTGCTGAGGACAGGCAACAAGCAGAAGAGACTTGTTTGGGCTAAAGAACACAAGGAATGGACATTAGACCAGTGGAAATCTGTGCTTTGGTCTGATGAGTCCAAGTTTGAGATCTTTGGTTCCAACCACCGTGTCTTTGTGTGGCGCAGAAGAGGTGAACGGATGGACTCTACATGCCTGGTTCCCACCGTGAAGCATGGAGGAGGAGGAGTGATGGTGTGGGGGTGACACTGGTGACACTGTTGGGGATTTATTCAAAATTGAAGGCGTACTGAACCAGCATGGCTACCACAGCATCTTGCAGCGGCATGCTATTCCATCCGGTTTGCGTTTAGTTGGACCATAATTTATTTTTCAACAGGACAATGACCCCAAACACACCTCCAGGCTGTGTAAGAGCTATTTGACCAAGAAGGAGAGTGATGGGGTGCTGTGCCAGATGACCTGGCTTCCACAGTCACCGGACCTGAACCCAATCGAGATGGTTTGGGTGAGCTGGACCGCAGAGTGAAGGCAAAAAGGGCCAACAAGTGCTAAGCATCTCTGGGAACTCCTTCAAGACTGTTGGAAAACCATTTCAGGTGACTACCTCTTGAAGCTCATCAACAGAATGCCAAGAGTGTGCGTAGCAGTAATCAAAGCAAAAGGTGGCTACTTTGAAGAACCTAGAATATAAGACATATTTTCAGTTGTTTCACACTTTTTGTTCAGTATATAATTCCACATGTGTTAATTCATAGTTTCGATGCCTTCAGAGTGAAGCTACAATATTCATAGTCATGAAAATAAAGAAAACACTTTGAATGAGAAGGTGTGTCAAACTTTGGTCTGTACTGTATATAAAAGGGAAATTTGATGTTGTTTTAGCTCATTATTATTATTATATATGCCTACATATATATATATATATATATATATATATATATATATATATATATATATATATATATATATATATATATATATATATATATATATATATATATACACTGCTCAAAAAATTAAGGGAACACTTAAACAACACAATATAACTCCAAGTAAATCAAACTTCTGTGAAATCAAAACTGTCCACTTAGGAAGCAACACTGATTGACAATCAGTTCACATGTTGTTGTGCAAATGGAAAAGACAACAGGGGAAATCTTGGCGATTAGCAAGACACACTCAATAAAGGAGTGGTTCTGCAGGTGGGGACCACAGACCACTTCTCAGTACCTATGCTTTCTGGCTGATGTTTTGGTCACTTTTGAATGTTGGTGGTGCTTTCACACTCATGGTAGCATGAGACGGACTCTACAACCCACACAAGTGGCTCAGGTAGTGCAACTCATCAAGGATGGCACATCAATGCAAGATGTGGCAAGAAGGTTTGCTGTGTCTGTCAGTGTAGTGTCCAGAGCCTGGAGGCACTACCAGGAGACAGGCCAGTACACCAGGAGACGTAGAGGAGGCCGTAGGAGGGCAACAACCCAGCAGCAGGACCGCTACCTCCGCCTTTGTGCAAGGAGGAACAGGAGGAGCACTGCCAGAGAGCCCTGCAAAATGACCTCCAGCAGGCCACAAATGTGCATGTGTCTGCACAAATGGTTCCATGAAACCATCTCCATGAGGATGGTATGAGGGCCCAACGTCCACAAATGGGGGTTGTGCTCACAGCCCAACACCGTGCAGGACGCTTGGCATTTGCCGGAGAACACCAGGATTGGCAAATTCGCCACTGGCGCCCTGTGCTCTTCACAGATGAAAGCAGGTTCACACTGAGCACATGTGACAGACGTGACAGAGTCTGGAGACACCGTGGAGAGCGATCTGCTGCCTGCAACATCCTTCAGCATGACCACTTTGGCAGTGGGTCAGTAATGGTGTGGGGTGGCATTTCTTTGGAGGGCCGCATGGCCCTCCATGTGTTCGCCAGAGGTAGCCTGACTGCCATTAGGTACCGAGATGAGATCCTCAGACCCCTTGTGAGACCATATGCTGGTGCGGTTGGCCCTGGGTTCCTCCTAATGCAGGACAATGCTAGACCTCATGTTGCTGGAGTGTGTCAGCAGTTCCTGCAAGATGAAGACATTGAAGCTATGGACTGGCCCGCCCGTTCCCCAGACCTGAATCCGATTGAGCTCATCTGGGACATCATGTCTCGCTCCATCCACCAACGTCACGTTGCACCACAGACTCTCCAGGAGTTAGCGGATGCTCTAGTCCAGGTCTGGGAGGAGATCCCTCAGGAGACCATCCGCCATCTCATCAGGAGCATGCCCAGGCGTTGTAGGGAGGTCATACAGGCACGTGGAGGCCACACACAATACTGAGCCTCATTTTGACTTGTTTTAGGGACATTACATCAAAGTTGGATCAGCCTGTAGTGTGTTTTTCCACTTTAATTTTGTGTGTGACTCCAAATCCAGGCCTCCATTGGTTAATAAATTTGATTTCCATTGATGATTTTGTTGTCAGCTCATTCAACTTTGTACAGAACAAAGTATTCAATGAGAATATTTCATTCATTCAATCTAGGATGTGTGAGTGTTTCCTTTTTTTTTGAGCAGTGTATATATATAGATATATCTATATATAGATATATCTATATAAAACAACATTTGATTTCCCTTTGGGATTAATAAAGTAGTTTTGAATTGAATTGAATTGGTCTAATTAGAAGTTCCAAACAGTCTAATTAATCTATAAAATGTATAGTTGTAATGAATTATATTACTATATTTATAAATTACAGTGATTTCTATATTTTTAAGAGGGCCAATAAGTGGGGTACCAAAGATTTTGTAAAAAAATATTATTTCTTAAAGAGGACATTTTTCCTAATGTAATAAATGTACTCAGATGAATGGCTTTTCAAACCTTTTCTGATTAAGATTATGCTGCTGCTGTAGTAGAATAATTTATTTAAGGCTTTTTACAGCAGTGAATAGATTTGAAGGATCCTTTGCATTTGTTTCATAGAAGCTTTCTTTGACCATTGTTTCCTCTGCTTTAAACCTCATTAGTTTTTTCTTTGTCTCCCCGTCAGCAAACCAATAACTACAGCGCCATGCTGGTTCTGGCCCGAGCCGTGTCTGGGCCCAGAGAGTACACGTTGGACCTGGAGATGTTGTCGGGTCACCCCCTGGTCAGCCAGCGGACCAGTTCTGTCCTCAGACTTTCTATCTTTGTTGGGCCGTACACGTTTTAAAGCAGGAGCAGGAGTGGAGGGACAAAGATCCAAAAGTAGCTGTAAAACACAAGTGCTCAATGCTGTTCATCCAGTCACTGTGATATTTACATTATCAACCTTTTTCTACACAGTCCACAGAAAGTGACACTTTCCTAACAGAATATACGTCCAGTACAATAAACAGACACATTGTAGCACACTGTCCAAGCTGTTTGATTTTGCTTTATTCTGTCCTTTACACCTATCTTATTTCTCAGGTGTATGAAAGATTTTACCTTGATTAGGGTGAAACTGACTGAATTCTCATCAGATTTATCCGTTTTCACCAGCTTACATGCTTATCTCCAGCTCACCTCTAATGTCAGTAACCACTCACATCAGACCTCAGCGCCCACTCTTCCTCCGTCGCACTCCGCTGTTCATTATCTGTGTTTGTGCAACAGTTTCTGGGTTTGTCATGTCATTTTGTACTTTATATTTTTTAAGATTTGAGTTCAAATAAAACAATACTCCTTTCATCTGTGTGTCACAATGAAAATGATTTTATTTAAAGTGGTTTAACTCCCACCCTGTTATTGATGAAATTAAAATATATTTCAGTTATCTGATAATTTAATCAACAGAAGAGCTGCAGTACCTCCCTTTCACCTGTTTACACATTATCATGTTGCAACAACAAACCTTTCTTGTATTTTATTACGTTTTCTGTGACTGGCTAACACAAAGTAATGCATAATCATGAAATGGAATAAAAATTATACGATTTTTCTATTTTTTTTTTACAAATAAATTGGGACATGCTTTTATATTAAGCTCTACTAACTCTACTTTATAAAGCCAACTTTTTCAAAAGTGACAGCTCCAAGTCAGCTGGACTTCGTCCTACTAACACATGAATATAATTTGATCTGGGCCATTGCCTTGTAGCTCTGGCTGTAAGTTTAGGATCTCCGTCTTGCTGGAAGGGGAACCTCTGCCACAGTCTGTAGTATTTTGCAGACTAACAGGTTTTCTTTCACGATTGTCCTGTATTTAGCACCATACATCTTCTCTGACCAGCTTCCCTGTCCCTGTTGAAGTAGGTTATCCCCACAGAATGATGGTGACACCACTGGGTTTCACAGTGGGCACGGTGTGTTCATCCGTCCATTCATCATATTCTGTTCAACCGAGATCGGGTCGGGGGGTAACAGGTCAAGGACAGAAACCCAGATATCTCTCTCCATGTCTACATCCTCCAGCTAATTCTAGGGAAATATAAGGCCTTTCCAGGCCAGACAGGATATATAGTTCCTCCAGTGAGTTCTGGGTTTACTGCCGGTTCTCCTCCCGGTGGGACGTGCCCAGAAGATATCCTGATCAGATGCCTTTAGCTCTTTAGGTATCAGAGTGAAGGGGAGTGAATCCAAATTCTTGCCAAACATTTTAGATTTCAAAATCATTATTCATTTTTCTTCCACTTCTCAACTATGCGCTACTTTGTGTTGGTCTGTCAATAAAATACATTGTAGTTTGTGGTTCTAATGTTGCAAAATGTGGAAAATTTAAGTGGTTTTACTACTTTTTACAAGGCTCTGGATATTCTGTATGTCACAGTATTTTTTAAAGTTTATAGCAAATAGTAAAAGTGTCAAAGCCCAGTAAATACAATTAGAGTTTAATTGCTTAAACAGTCTCAAGTTTTTCCATGCAGCATGTGCTCTGTGTATGTAGGGTTGTGTGTGTTATACTACCTGGGAGCCTGGGATCGGATGAATGGCCTCACCACAGGCTGCAAGAGACAGAAAGGAGGAAAAGGCACAAGAGGCCCAGAACATGTTGGATCTGCTGAACAGGGGAATAAAATAAGAACGGAAACACACGATAGGGAAGATACAGAAAAGAAAAGGAATCCCTGATTCCAAATATGTGCACTGTAGATACAGTATGTTGACTGTTGTGAGATTTATGTGAAACAAGAGAGGTTGGGCAAAAAGGATAAAGGGTGAGAAGGAGACAAGAACTCAGGAGAATAAGAAAGGTGAAGAGAATACAAGATACTAGAAGAGTGTTTCTACACCTGCAGAAACATATATAACAACAATGTTACCAAACAGTTTACGGTACTAATAAATGCAAGATGTATTTAGTTGCAACTGCAGCTCAATATATAACACAGTCACAATCACACACTCCCACCGTTATGCTTACACATAAAAACACTCACACCCACGCACCCAACGTAGAAGACACACAACAGCTTTAATTTTGTGGACCTGTACAGCACTTTGTTCACTTTGAGTGTGTAAAGCGCTCTATAAATAAAGCTTGATTGATAAAGATGGCTCTTTGACAAACTGCTATGTATTGATTCCAAATGTTCTAAAGATCCAACAGTTCTTTTTAGCCTTCCAGTCCATAATTTCCCCTCTGACATTCATTCTCAATCCAAAAACCAACAGAACAGAAAAACTATATATGCATAAAAGATAAATATAACAGAGGCTGGTTTTCTCTTAGGAAACTAAAATGTTGCTCTTGTTTGGCAGCCTGATGATGGACTTGGAGTAGTAGATGTAGTAGTAAATTCTCATCTTGTGGACAGCATAGCACTGGCCTGAAGGTAATTGGACAAATTCCTTGGATAGGATTTTTTCTTTTTTACTTTTTCAGCCACGTTTGTTCCAGAAAGTGTCCAAATCCCTCCTTTGCACCACTGTAACACACCGGTCGTGTTTCATGGACAGGACCTGAAGGTAAAGTTTTGGGGAGGGGGATGTATGGTTTGGAAACTTTAGTGTTTGCTCTCTTTGCTTTCTGCAAATGATGTGACTTTGTTGGTGTCAGGCCCTGTCTTCAGCTGGCACTGGATTGATTCGCAGCTGCATGTGAAGGCTCTGGTTCCTGGAGGAGAGGGATCCAAGTATTTTGGTGGGTTAGGGTTAAGGTTAGAGTACACCCACTGCTCATCAAAATCTAAAAGGAGTCAGTTGAGTTGATTCAGGCATCTGATCAGGATGGCTCCTGAGATCCTCTCTTTGGAGGTTCTCCGGGCATGAAGGACACTCTGGGCAGACTCAGACAGTGGATGGAATGTATGATCACACCGAATGTAAGGCCTCACTATTACAACACTGCTTCATCCTTTGAGTTTAAGGTTACTAGGTCACAATTACATGTGCTGAAATGAGTGGTGACTCAAGACTTTTGTGCAATATTGTAGTTGCAATGAACAAAGAAAACATAAGTGTCCTTCATCCTTCAAATTCATATGAGTTTAGAAGAGATTATCCAATGTTATCTAACCTAACGCACCGTTAGGTAACCTACTTATGTGCACCAAGCAAAGAGCAGCATTCCAACCCCTAATATCTCTTGTATAAGCTGTAATATATGTAAAATTAGATGAATCTCTTTGCCTGTAATGGCAGAGAAAAGGACGTTTCATCTTAGTTCGTAGGAAGATCCACGCTTCCAAAATCTAAAATGCCACCTCATCGTTACCTCCACCCACACTCTCATCAGAAACCGCCCAGCATGCTCATGTGTGTAGCATTATAAACTCCAGGACTTCTGTACTTGGATGCCATTAGCTGCAGCCTGATATTTCCCAACAGTCGCATCTCTTTGGTGTCATTAATGGTCTAAAATGTGCTTCTTGTGTGTGAGAGGCAGACTGAAATCTAAAAATAGTTCAATTATTAGGAAAATTGCTGTACATGTAATTAAACAAGAACAAACCTTTTCAGTTTTTTGTTCTATTTTTACTCTCAGTATTTCACAGCAGCAACTGAAGCTCCTGGCCCACAAAAAAAGAAAAAAACAGAAAGTGAGAGAGAGGGGGGAACCCCTTGTTTAAGAGTCCACCACTGTTTTCCTCCGCCCAATCCCACACACACCTCCATCTGTCCTCAACGGGGGGCTGTGTGTGATGACTCACACACAGGCTCTGTTTTATGTAATTGGACTTGACGCCTTTCAACCAGCAGGGGGCAGCAGATCCCGCATACATCCTCTGCAGGATCCAGAAATAGCAGCAGCCTGAGGTAACAGTGCTGGTTTCATAACCCAGTTGACGACGATTGAGCCGACATTTTTCCTCCATTTCCCACAAACACACACACGCACGCACACACACACACACACACACACACACACACACCTGTAGGAGGAAATACTAAGGGTGACTTTATAAAGTGATGAAGAAGCTGTAAGGACTCCAGTTCTGAGATTATGCTGCACTGCAGATTTTTCTTTCCTGAAAGACTGCTGTGATGGAGAGCAGAGATGACAGAGCCTGGAGATGGTGTTAAAGAGTGCATTAGGGTAGTAGGTTTGTGTTCGGATTAGAGGGGAGTACCGTCCAGTCACGGCCTGCTTCTAAGATCTAAGCAAAACAGTGTGATGCTGACATGGTGGAGGTCTTCAACGGGGTTCAAACGTTCAGTAGGATTTGGGCGTTGAATGGAAAACACAGGAATCTCCAACAGAAAGAATGGATATAAAGAAAGAGCAATAAGGACATTAAAAAGATCTTGGATAAATGTATAAAACAACTAAATGTGATGTAAAATAGATAATACCTAGCTCCACTTTACACTTGGCTGCATGTGAACTGCTCCAGTGAACCCTGAAGGTCATGCCTTTATGCCAGCAGGAAATATGTGACCCTGAGGTCACCCTCATGATCCCACACACGAACACCACAAAGGTTATAGGTCACAAGGGGCAGCCCAGATGGAGTCCCAGCACTGGGAATAAGCTCGACTTTGTCCCATGAATGCGGACACACCTCTAGCTGTTGGTGTAAAGGGAACAGATAGCCCTTCAAAGAAACCCAGGCACCACAAACTCCTGCAGCACCCTCCACAAGATACCTTGAGACACGCAAAACACATGTGGACCCATGACCCGCCACCCCCCGCTCCATTGACCAGCAAGAACAAATCACAAATCGACTGTAATGGTGTATTTAAAGGCCTCAGCTTGTCTGAGCTCATCACTTCATAATCTGGCTGTATGCTGTAATATCTCAGAGCAGAGTGTGTGAGTGTGTGCAAGAGCAGTAATCAAATAAAGCATTTAAACATTTGCATTAGTCAGTCTGCACTCGTATCCCCTGTCTGCATACTTATGTTTATTTGTGTGCAGGGCGTGGGTGTTTATACCGGGAGAGCGTTTCACTGAGAGTGGCAGTGCCCACACGGTTGAGTGGGAGGAATGTTCAGGACAGCAGAGAGGGGAAGAGTGGGGAATGAAGCCCCTGGGACTCTGAGTTTTGGCACCTTGTCTGGAGTATGAGCGAATCTCTGGACAAGATGTACCCTGTAGGATGCTGAGAGAGCGCTGGTGGTAGGAGGTGACGCAAGATTGGAAAAAATGAAGCCAGAGAAAAAACCAGCATGCTCTATCACTTATTATTCAATGCATTTTGTCAGGATGGAGCAGCAGCCTTTTCCTCTTTGATCTCCTTCTATTGTATTACAAAAAGCTCTCCATGCTCCCCCTTCCACTACACTAGAATGCAAGCATTTCTGAATGAAAGGGTGAGGTGGAGTGTCATTTACCTCAACCCACAACCCCAGGCACCTCAATTGGAGTGGCTAGTGGTATCTGCAGGACCAGAAAACAAGGTTACACAAAATGAGGAGTGCTGCGCTGTTTATGGATGTGAATTAGTGAGGGCTTGATGCAGGAAATGGCTCTCTCCTCTCGATATTTACATACAACATGCACAGATGTAAGAGGGTGACCAATGTGGGAAAATCATTCATAAAAACAGCAAAAACATCAATGTGATAAAAAAAACTGTAAAACATTTTCCAAAAACAACTCAATAAAGAAGAGGCATGTAGGAACAAATAGCTTTTTATTTGCAAACATAAGGAAAGAGACGTTATTAAGACAATTATTCTCGCAGGTATTAGTTAGTCTGAGGCCATAGTTCTCAACCGGACAAAGGTGAAATGTTCACCTTGGGGACAGGGATCCGGGGAGTGCAAAATGTGTGAATGAACCCCAGAACAAAAGCAAAAGGCAAGTTGGCAGGTAAGAGTGTCTTTCTCCACAGTGAAATGAGGCCTGAAAGGCCACTCAGAGAGGAAGAAACCATCACTCCTCTGTCTCAAACAGGGGAATTCAAGTATCTTGGTGTCTTGTATATAAGTGATGGAACAATAAAGGAAGGTATGGATAGGACTGGGGCTTCATCAGTAGTAATGATGGCGTTGCTCAAGTGCAACATGGCAGAGAAAGAACTGAGCTGAAAACTGTACCGATCCATCAACGCTCCAACCTGCACATAAGAGAATGTCATATCTAAATCAAGACTGAAAGACCCAAACCCAGGATTCGAGTGGCTGGAAGACCTTCCTGGTCTTGTTTAGAGATAAAGTGAAGAGCTGCATCATCCAGGGGGAGCGCAGAGCTTCTGCTGTTTCTCGGACACCACCCGTTGCAAGTTTTCCAGGCATGCCTCCCTGGGAGAAAGCCGATGCAGTCCTCAGACTCACTGGAGGGACTATTAAAGACTTATGGCCTGGGAAAATGTTAGGATCCCCTGTAGAGGGTTGTAGAGTGTCTTTCTGGGATTCCTTCCTGGACCTGTTACCTCCAGTACCTGACCTTGGATAAGTGGAAGACAGTGGGTGGATAGATGGAGATATCTGTATTCATATTAAGCTGTAAAAACATTTGTCTCAACTACATTTCATTTATTTTCTTTATATGATCTCTTCTTATACAAATATGGTCAAACCAAACTTGGAATCTGTAAGAGCGCCATCTAATGGTTAGAAAATAGAGTTTAGATCAAATTTTAGGGCATCCGGTTTTGCCAATTATAGAGGATATCTCGGCTAAAACAAGAGAGTTCGTAATGCATCAAAACACTAAAAAACAAACAACAGTTACAAACTCATCATGTCTGCCACCCCATGTAAGGACTCCAGTAATAACCCGTTTATTTCTGTCTCGGTCAGCTTGTATCTCAATGAATCAGTCACACACATAGTACCCTTCAACTTTATTTAGTTACATTGAACGTACAGTGTTTTAATGTTAAAAATGCAGAAACATACACTGTTATTAGCTTGCATAGCTAACATTATGTAGCCTGGGCTCTAACAGCAACTCCAACTGGTTTTCTAACTTGCAACTGAAACATTATTATTTCGGGGTGACATGGTGAGGAAGAAGTTCTGAGACACAATGCTGCAGAAGGATGTAAAGATAGCTCTGCACATGTTGTTGTTAGCATGCCATGTTCGCAGTGAGTGCTAGGATGCTCAGTGGGCTTATTATGTATTTATAGTCTACACACACATGGATAATTTAAAAGTTTGACATAACATACTAATTGGGAAATTATGATGAATCCAGCAGACAGGAGCTACTAAACAGCTTTTTTTATGCTAAACATCAATGTTTAGCATACGAAGGGGCTTACATGCCAGACTCTTGTTAAGCTGCGGTTCTAATGAATCAGCAGTGACTTTCTAGTTAAAATTGCAAATAATTAGCTTATCAGTCTGGTTCGATTGCAGGTTCAGTTACTGGGTGTGTTCATTACCTTGGGTCAGTGTAACCTGCCATGAATGTACTAGCAATTTTGAGCTACTTGTAAGCGGTTAACAGCAGGATGGTTACAAGAAAAAAATGCAGGACTCTGAAAACTTAAAATGATAAAGGGCTGTGCATTAAATTAAAGAGAAATCACTGAACTTGAACATATTTTCAGATGAAACATCAACTGTCATGTTGGGTTGAAAGTTACTTATATTGCTCCATGAAAGACTCTAAACCAAACCCATGCCCATTTTATTTTCAGTTTCTCCACTCGTTGCGTAAATGTTGTTACCAAGAGACGACAGCGTGTTGCTATGGGTGTGTGGGTGTAGAGCGCCAAAAGAGGCTGATGCTGAAAAGACATACAGCCCTGAGAAAAATAACAGTGCAGGAAAGTGAAAGGTACATGACAATGGCAGGGAGCAGAAAGCTGAAGAGGAATACTGTGAATGTGAAAAACACAAAATGAATGAAGAACCGACTGATTGGCTGCTGACGCAATTTTTAAGAACTGAATTAAAGGAAAGAGCAGAGTGGATTTAAAGGTGATTAAAAGAACATTTAGAAAACTAAATAAGTGTAGATTTGACATAATTAGACTTACCTACTCGGAGGTTTCTAAATCAAAAGTAGTTGTATTTTAAAATCTAATTTCTTCATATGTTGAGCCAGGTTCTTTTAATTAACTATTCTTTAAGCCTTTTGTGGGTGTTTTGATGTTTTTGTTCTGAGGAAGTTGTGAGTGTGAGCCTAAAAAATGAATAAAGGAAACAAGCAAAATACAAAAAAAGAACTGTCAGGCCTAAAACAGCTACAGCTAACGAGTAGCACCTGAAAGTCGTGTTTTTGGTAGACAGTGAAAAGAAATACAGAATACCAAGTGTGTGTGAGCTCAGAGTCACAAACTGATGAATGGACATTCTCCTTCAGGATTTTATGTTAGAGCTTGATTTATTGTTCCAGCACTTACAGCAAAACATCCCTGAATCATCACACTCCCATCACCATGTTCGACTAAGATATAGTATGACCTTCATCTGTTGTATCAGTTTTACACCCGATGTAACAGAACACATACCTTTTCTAGGTAAATTTGAGGCTCTACTTTAGTGATTTCCTGATTCTACAAGCCAGGCCGTAATTTTGGTGTGACTTTGAAACCGAACCAAAACAATGTGTCTAATCAAAGTCATTGTTTTACAAAGGTGGCAGTTAGTTTTTCCACCTAGGGCCAGCTCGATTTGGATAGTTTGGTCCCTTATTAAAGGAATTCACAATCAGAAAAGTGCTTTTTGTTTTCACCCAGGTTAATTTTGTCTGATATTAAAATCTGTTAGATCTGCATTGCCCCCCATCAGCAGCAAAAGCTCACTTTGGTTATAGTGGCCGCCCCCGTTTCCCCTTATACTTACCTAAAGCTCTCAGACACTACAACAGAGCAAATGCATTTTGTTACATTGCACCATTGCCCACAGGAATGTTTACATCTGCTCATAAACACCTCCAAAAATAGATACAATCTGCCTGGCCAATGAACGCTCAGCAAGCCTCCATAACAATCAGGCAACATAGAGACCACACTGTTAATATTATTTATAGCCAAATGTGCTGTTAAAAGGTTCATCTTGACAGGACAAAACAATCTCACCCCCTAAAAGGTTGCTTTGTCGAGCTTCTCTGCAACCTGGTGCTGTTTCCGGCTTTGTGACACCTTACAATGGATGGATGGATAGATGGTTGGATGGATGGAAAACAGTTCTTTGTGGGAAGAAATGAATGAGCCACAGCTGATAAAAAGTGACCAGCCCCATCCAACCGTGAATCAGCTCGGAGTGAGTGGATGAGGAAGAGCAGACAACATAAGAGGGAAACTAAAGGGAGGAAGTGGGGGAATCGTGTGATTGGTTCTAAAATTACAGGATCAATAGACGTGTAGTTTGGACTGGGCTTTTAAAGCCACTCAGTCCGCTCCTCATGTCTGCCCACTCTCTGCTTCAGGAATGCAAAACCCATTAATCAGTCTGCTCCAGGTGTAGACTCAGATAAAAAACATGAACACTTCAAAGAATGCGTCCCACTGTCTTTCTATCTTCTCCCCAGTTTATCTGCACTTGACCTTTTGGACTGAAAAAGGAGACTGAGAGCTAATCGATGGAGGGGAGAAAAAGCAAGAGGAGTCTCAGGGAAAGATCTGCTGCTAGGAGGTCTCTCATGATGTAACACATCTACATCATATCGCCATGGCAACCCTGCATCAGCACCAACCGAGTGTCATAGCGAAAAGAGCCACTGTCTGTGCTGGTATGTTACGGTATGAGATCCAAAACCAGTTTAAATGTCGAGATAATTTTTACAGACAGATGTAGATATGTTTTTACTCAATATATTGGAGTTATTAGGTAATTTAAAAGTTTATATGGATGAGTTAAACTGTCCAGAGGGATTACCTTGAAAACTTCTGCACATCTTAAACATCTGCATCCTCTGTTTAAGTATGGACACTCATTCAGTCGGACACAAAAGCAGCCATTCCTGGCCCCCTCAATCCTCAATAAAACCTATCAAGGCTGTTTATCGAGCCATTGTCTCCATGTTCTCCTGAGAGTCTAGGTATAATCCAGGGACCTTGGAGAGAACTCGAGCACAACTCAAAGAGCGCAGGTTGAAAAACTTCTGTTCAGTGACTGCTAAAAATAAACCTGATATTGAAATGAGAAGAGAAACGTACAAGGCTGCTCGCCTCATCGAGAGGGAGGGGGAAGATGGATAAAAAGGCGGGAGGTGGGGAGCAGCAGGCAGCAGGGTGGGCGTCTGTGAGGCTCGCATTCACAGGCTGTGTCTGGCCATCCACAAATCCGATTCAGCAGAGACAAAACTGGGCTGAAGGTAAAATATGTTGCTCGAATATTCCCAAAATATATACTGATTAGCAAGTCTGCTCCATATACATATCCAAAAATACATTTCTGTGGCTTTGCCAGACAGAAACATGATGGCAGTAAAATAAATCTAAGATTAGTGGCTTCCCAAGCACAGAAAGAGAAGGATACAGCCTTAAGAAGCAGAAACTCGTTCTTTCTTCTCAGTAACCTTTTCAAAGCAAACATTTATGTCATTACCCCCAATTACACACAAAACCCCCAGTTCCACAAAAACACACATGAATCTTCTAATTTATTATGCTTTTAATCAACTGATAAAATAAATGAATTAAATAAATCTAAATTGGTTAAAATGTAAAATTTATTTGTAAATTAACAACAGTATTTATCAAGGTTATAAAAAGCTTTTAGATCATTGAAACATTTTCTAGAATGGGTTGCTACATACTAATGGAAAATAAACAAAAAATAATAAAATATACAAAAAAGCTTAACAGAAAATTATTCCCAGTTTTGTTCTTACTTTGATACATCAAAAATGGTGCTCAGTTTTATATTAAAGTTGGCCGAACATATTTTGAGCCACTGTGGAGAGCCTAAAGAGCGAGACAGGTTGGAGGTTCCAGACGCATGCAAGCACTGACAGGTGGTTTCGAATCTGTTTGCTCTCATTTTAATAGAATACAAATTCAAAAATATTCACTAGGTAGAGGGAAAATTCAAAGGTTTGCCTATCGATTTCATGCAAAAGTAAACAAACCTTTTTTATGTTACAACCCTAAATACGAGAAATAAGAAATGTGGTTTGTATTCAGTTCCTTTTATTCTAAAACCCTGAAATAAAAAGTGCACCCAACTGCCTTCAGAAGCCTCAAATCACAGAAAACCCTGATAAAACACATTGAAGTTTGTGGCTGTAGAATGGCAAAATGTGGGAAATACAATTTAAAACCATGAAACCTTTTACTAACACATCTAAAATTGTCTAGTATGAGCTGCATTTCCAACTCAAACCTTAGAATGTGTAGCAAAAAACTTGGTGAATGGTTCCAGTAGAAATGAAATTAAAAAAGAAGAAAAATAAAGCCATATGGAAAGTGGATAAGCTGATGAGTCACACGGCAGACAACTAATTTTACTTGATGTAATGTGTCAGATTCACACTTTGAAAACAAGACAAAAAGCTAACAATAAAAACACAGAGAGAGAGAACTGTTAATTTCAATATTTTGTTCACATTTCTGTTTGTTTGTAAGACTGAATTATAACACACCAAACAGTGAGACAGCCTGGTGGAGTTAGGATGATGTTGGAGAACATTTTGCTGACAGCGTCTTTATGGAAAAAGTCATTGTATGTCAACGAAGAGCTTTTCTGAGAAATCACCTTCATCTTAAAACAGATTATTATTGATAAATAGCATTTCTTTCAGCAAGTGGAGGCCAAACATTTACTGAAACACTCTTTGGTTCTACCTTTTATTTGTCACATGTCTGCATTAATATACGGGTAGTTCAGCATGATATATTTTCTCTAATTATAACAGTAGTTGTCCTCGTGGACCAGGCTAACAACTATAACAGTGAAAACAGACAACATTATAGAACCACTTTTACTAACAGACCACTGCAGTGCTACATGTTCTTGCCCCTGTTATATCATTGCATTATCTAACCTAATGTTAAGATCTAAAACAAATGGATCTCATCAAAACTATGCTTCGTCTTTAGACAAAGAATTTAAGAGATGACCCAACAATACCTGTAAGTTTTAGGGATTTTAAAATAGGGATCATCAAATGAGGGACACATTCTTTGAGGTTGCTTCCCATTGAATGGACAAATAACCCAAAGAAATCATGTTTGGGCTGCAGCTGACATCTTTTTTTAATGCAATGCTGTGTCCCCAGGCAATGATGTCCTGGGCCAAGACCCATATTATACATATCAAAAACAGCCACCGATTAAAGCTGGTCACTGATATGAACATTATTAAACAGCATCATCGTTCCAACTTACCATTTCAGTCTCATCCAGTAGTAGATGTTCCTAGAAGTCTAATGATGGAATAGAACATTATTATTTCTCAAACTGTAACAATTTAATGTGCCATCCATCAAAGGTGGCACTGTGAAGAATGACATGGCTTCTTCTAGTTCTTCTCTAACCCAACAAACCTCTGTCCCAACAGCATAAACCCAACTTCAAGGTCACAGAAATAACCCAAGAGATTTCAGATAGCAGGTCCTCGGTTTCAATCTCAAGTCCAACAACTCTGGTTTCCCCCCAAAGTCCAAAAACTGGCATCCAAGGTTAAGCGAAGATACTAAACTACCCTGGAGGTTGTCACCAGCCCACCATGACCCTAAACATGATTAGGTGGGTGCAGAAAATGAATGGATGTTTTAGATCAGATATTAAAACTTGGGTTTCAATCCACCAGATTCTCTTTTACACATTCTGGAAAATAACAAGCTGATGGTGTGATAAATAGATGCCATCTAGATTTTTAGAAGGGATTTTGATGTTTTTAGCCTCTTGGTCCACTCCCCAAGCTTTCTACTAATAAATTTCCCAAATTTTTCCCCCTTAACTCAACTCTGTTATTTCACCTCCTCTTTTGCTCTTGCTTCAATGCAGGAGTGGGAGGTGTTGCTACGCGACAGATTAGCTCCTTTCTCACAAGAAGCATAGTGCAGACCTTGACTCTGGGTGTAAAAATAAACTGCAACCATTCAGTTATGCTTACCTTGAGCAAAGTCTCTTTTAAAACTAACCACTTTCTCCTCCTTTTAACAAATAACCCTGAATTGGTCCAAAAATAAATCACTTATTCACATGTGAGATAATCACAATTCATGTCTCATTATCAGAGCAATTTTCTTCCTTATCTGCAGTTAACTTTCACACCAGAAGATGATGGGGCTGCTGGCGGATCTGAGTGCTCTGTTCCCTGCAATGAGATGACTAAGTTAGCAAAGGAACAGGCCGCTCGTTCCTCATCTGCAGTCGCTGTCAACGGCTGAAGCTGCGAAAGTCCCACTTGTTGTTGTCGACTGCTTCAAAAGGAGAGTGTGAACAGAAAGAGCCAGAATAGTTCCTGCCCTTTGTACATCTGCTCAGTGTGAGTGTGGACACACTGAAGGAGGAGGAGAAGCAGTGTGTCAGGGTTGTGAAATGTGAGCGAATGAGTAGGTTTTTGTAATGGTGTGTGGATGAGCGACAGGGTGAATGTGAGTGAGAATGAGAGTGGACAGAGAATGGTTTATTTTCTTTTACCCCAAATGTTGAAACGCATCTTCTGTGACACAGTGGTAGCATCTCTCGTGTGTCACAGGAGCAAAACTTTAGAAAAAATGACAATTCAAAATGATCTCAACCTGATTTTTGACCTTTTTAATATCGCATTGCCTATACTGGGAAAAAACTGTAATATTAGCCTTTTGGATCTAGAATAACCAAATGCATGAGAATACATCCAGAGAGGGCAAAGAGCAAAATTAGTGATTATATTTCTTATAATTAACTCTTGCAGAAAATGTTTCCTTTTTATTTGGTAATGGCAGAGTGATATATACAGGGGTTGGACAATGAAACTGAAACACCTGGTTTTAGACCACAATAATTTATTAGTATGGTGTAGGGCCTCCTTTTGCGGCCAATACAGCATCAATTCGTCTTGGGAATGACATATACAAGTCCTGCACAGTAGTCAGAGGGATTTTAAGCCATTCTTCTTGCTGGATAGTGGCCAGGTCACTACGTGATACTGGTGGAGGAAAACGTTTCCTGACTCGCTCCTCCAAAACACCCCAAAGTGGCTCAAAAATATTTAGATCTGGTGACTGTGCAGGCCATGGGAGATGTTCAACTTCACTTTCATGTTCATCAAACCAATCTTTCACCAGTCTTTCTGTGCGTATTGGTGCATTGTCATCCTGATACACGGCACCGCCTTCAGGATACAATGTTTGAACCATTGGATGCACATGGTCCTCAAGAATGGTTCGGTAGTCCTTGGCAGTGACGCGCCCATCTAGCACAAGTATTGGGCCAAGGGAATGCCATGATATGGCAGCCCAGACCATCACTGATCCACCCCCATGCTTCACTCTGGGCATGCAACAGTCTGGGTGGTACGCTTCTTTGGGGCTTCTCCACACCGTATCTCTCCCGGATTTGGGGAAAACAGTAAAGATGGACTCATCAGAGAACAATACATGTTTCACATTGTCCACAGCCCGAGATTTGCGCTCCTTGCACCATTGAAACCGACGTTTGGCATTGGCATGAGTGACCAAAGGTTTGGCTATAGCAGCCCGGCCGTGTATATTGACCCTGTGGAGCTCCCGACGGACAGTTCTGGTGGAAACAGGAGAGTTGAGGTGCACATTTAATTCTGCCGTTATTTGGGCAGCCGTGGTTTTATGTTTTTTGGATACAATCCGGGTTAGTACCCGAACATCCCTTTCAGACAGCTTCCTCTTGCGTCCACAGTTAATCCTGTTGGATGTGGTTTGTCCTTCTTGGTGGTATGCTGACATTACCCTGGATACCGTGGCTCTTGATACATCACAAAGACTTGGTGTCTTGGTCACAGATGCGCCAGCAAGACGTGCACCAACAATTTGTCCTCTTTTGAACTCTGGTATGTCACCCATAATGCTGTGTGCATTTCAATATTTTGAGCAAAACTGTGCTCTTACCCTGCTAATTGAACCTTCACACTCTGCTCTTACTGGTGCAATGTGCAATCAATGAAGACTGGCTACCAGGCTGGTCCAATTTAGCCATGAAACCTCCCACACTAAAATGACAGGTGTTTCAGTTTCATTGTCCAACCCCTGTATGTACTGCCAGTCAGAAATTTGGACACACCTTATAATTTAATGATTTGTATGTATTTTTATATATGTGTGTCGGTATATAGAGAATTTTATTTTATTGCTTTTCACAGGTTTGTTGTCTCACCACCACTTGCAACAAATTTCATCATTGCGGTTAATAATTGCAAGAACGTTGGCAGCAGTGTCAATTTTTTATTTAATACAATTTTATGCCATTAAATTCAAACAAGCTTAAAACTGCTTGGTTTAGAAGGAAAAATATTGTGTTTGACTCAGCGACTGAAAAAACTTCTGCTAAAAGGTGGTACTCCGTCATCCCCTACATGTTTGCTCCATAAATAAAGAAGGAAATCACCATAGCAACCTGTGACTCACTTGGTTCATTCTTAAATTTCACATGTTGCCTCATAGAGAATGCATATTTTCAGTCATTGTATAATTTCTAAAGAGGGTCCGGGGAGCCACTGCTCTAGGATCCTTTAAAGATTTTTCTGGGTTTGTCTATTTTATTGATCACTGTAGATTGTTTTTGGCTGCTGTTATAAAAAATGGGAATGTGTGTAAGCACCTGGCAACAAAGGCCCCAAAGTCAAACAGTGGTAACATCAGTGACCATAAAACACAGTGAAATTTCAAAGAAAGAAGAGGAAAGATCAAACAGCCAATCAGGACTAAGAGAAGTGTGAAGATCACATGGATAGCATGTTTCGATGCAGAATTTATCAAATCTACAATCTGGGAATTTAAGACCGATTTGTGCTAAACTAAAAAAAGAAGATGAAATGAAACAAGTTGCTCTCAAAAGTGTACAAACCCCTTAAAATGTTGTGAAGTTAAAATTAGGAACATGATAAATCAAATTTCTAATCTTTGTTCACCTATAATGCAACATGCTCATCTTATTTGAACCAAAATATAAACAAATCAGGAAAATAAATGTAAAAAATAAAACAGGTGCAATAATCTAATTGCATACATTTACATCCTTAAACTGAAGCTCTTTTTGATTGATTATAAGGTAGACACCTGTCATCAGTTGCAGCTACTCTGACAAATTAAAAGAAAACGTTCAGTGGTCCCAGGAGGATCTTCTGATTGGCATTGTTTAGCTAAATCCAGTGTTTGCAGAGTGGTTACATATTATCTAAACGATCCCACTGGACTCATGTATCAGTCAGAAGAGGGGTATGAAAATATTCACAGCATGTTATTTTCACTATGACACCGTGAAGGCCATCAATGATTTGTGGAAATCTGGGACAAAGGTGTTTCCAAAATGGATGAAAAGACAAGACAGAAACTGGTCGGGGAGGCTGCAAAGAGGCTGAGAGCAGCACAGGAGGAGCTGAAGGAACTTCTGCCAAGTTGTGTTTTACATGTGACAAAGGTTTCCAGTTTTCTCCATATTTCTGGACTGTTGTGTAAAACTGTTATGTAAAACAGAAGTATTTTCTTCCAAAGAAAACACTGACTGGCTAAAATCTTCTGAAACCTTGTGTGAGAACATGCTATGGTCTGTTGAACCAAACCAAAACTTTGGGCCACGGTTTCAAAACATAAACAAGTGAAGATTAAGTTTTAGCTATTATAGTGGAACTGCCAACAATATTTTTAACATTCCTGCATATTAAAAATATGTTTTCTTTCTTTTTGGTACTTGGGTGTACAAGCTGGTAAGCTGGTTTAAGGCCTCCCTGCATGACCTCAGCCTGGCAGGAATACAGAGCCCTGAGATAAACACGCTGCTTCTTGCCTTTGTCAGAATATTCTTCTCAAAGAGATGCAAACATCTCTGAAACATAATCCCAGCTCTTCACTGACACGCTGTCATCATGCTGTTGGGATGTTTTCTGCAGCGGAGAATGAGAGGATGGTTCGAGTTGGTGGGCTAAATGTAGGGCAATCATGAAAAATAACAGTTAAAGGATGCTTGAGCTATTTTGCCAAGAATTCAGATTTTTTTATTTGTTTGAAAGCTTTGAAAAGTTTCCTTCCACCTCAAAATTACACACTACGTCTTGTTGGTCTATAGCATAGAATACATACTTCTGCAAGGCAAATATTATCTGTATTCAGATGTTAAACTGCACCGAATAAAATCACGAATACAAATCCTTCCTGCAAACATAAATCCTTTTCTATGACAGTACAAAATCTTTGGCCCAAAACTGTGCCCATTGAGAGCAGCCAAATTTATGATAAGGAGAAGAGGTGATTGAGTAAAAAAAGGGAGCAGAAAGCTTAAAAATTAAGGAGTGAGTGCTTGAGTTAATAAGCTTTGATGAGTGGTTGTACCAGAGAGGATTATAAGACCAAATGAGCCTCTCCATGAATACTGAGACAAACAGGAGTTTCTGGCACAATGACGGCCCTCTAATTGGATCCATTTGAGTCCATTTGCTGTCAGGGAGACAGCACACTTGTCCCTACAACCTGCCGCTCATCCTCTGCCTGCCTCTTCACTGAATCGTCCTTATCTATGATACCACCTCAAGCATTTCTCATGTTATTGGAGTTCTTATGACAACAGTGAGAATGGAAGCCCTTAAGACGACACAGAGAGCAGGATGTTGCTGGGACAGATGAAGTACCTACAGAACCGCTTGGGTGAGGGAAAAACAAACAACCTGGAGTGCTTCTGTTCTGGGAGCTCCTGCATAATAATACAAGCCTCTTCAGCCCACATAAATCCTGACAGAGATGTTTTCATTACCTGGGTACTGAACCCAAATCCTAAATAACAGCATCAACATAAACAACTGTCTGGAGGTCATGTTTGCTTGGAAATGCTAATATATCATAATTTAGAGACAGTTAGCCACTTTTTATAAAACACCAAAACAAAGAAATAAATGTTTATTTTTAGAAGACACTTGTTCATTATCTATATTACCTGTGATTTAATGATGTCATGATCTGTGTACATTTATTAGGGTTCCTTGGAAAAGTTTTTTTCTATAGTTTTTGTAGTATAAGCAAAGTCCAATTACACTTAGCTTGAGTGATTTAAAGCCTGGACTTCGGAGCGGTTCATTGTTTTTTTTCTTTACTGGAGTAATTAAAAGGAAGGAAAGCGCTTTCATTGAAACAAGTGTCAGGGAAGTGAAAAGTGGTCTGAGTTCAATACAATTAACAACCTGTTTCCAGCAGGGAGTAGGATGGTTTCGATTAGAGCCAGCTAACCGGGTGTAAACATGCAGGATGCAACATGGGAACTTAAACTGTTTATTTGAATAAAGACGCATAAAAAATGTAAATGATCTTTATAATCCTTGAAAGCGATACAGAGTTTAATACTGGTGCATCCCATTAAAAGAGGGGTCTGCAACCTTAACACTCCAAAGAGCCATTCTCGCCCTCAGTGGAGCTAAATAAAACCTTTTAGAGCCGTAAATGTTACATGACCTTTTAAAAAAAAAAGACACTATTATTTTTTATGAATTTCTACTATGAGAAATGTATTTATATTCATTTAAAAAAAATACAATTTTATTTTTATTTTTAAGTGGTAAAGTTAAGAAAAAGATGATGGATACGTTTTCTTCTATGGGACATTGGTATTTGTGGAAAATGATGTAAAAAAAATGCAAATAGTTTCCAACCTGATTAAAAGAGTGGAAGGTCCAAAAAACCACTTCCGGTTCCAGAGCTGCACGTTGCAGACTCCTGCATTAAAGTAAATGGTAGAGTAACCTGTTACCAGTCTTATGAATACATATATAATTGATACTGATTAATTGATCGAAACAGAGATACAATACAGAGCAAAACTTTCGAATAATCTTTAGCATAGACGTTGCTGCCTAGGAGCTAAATTTATAATGCACTTTAAGATGTAAAAAAAGTGCTACAAGTTTCTTATAAATCTTCCAGAAGGATCTTCATCAATGGCTCTCTGAACTTTCTAAAGACATTTCAGAGTTATTCTTTGGACTCTGGCAGTTTTTCCTTAATTTTCTGTCAAGCCCCTGTACCTGAACATGACAATATATGTTGCAAAGAGTGTGCATTAAAATATCGGACAAATAGGGAACAAAGAAAGAAATGGACTAAAACTCTGAAAGTCATGTCTTTAATAAACTGGAAGACGTCCAGGGAAGAACTGACCCAGGATCCGACAGACGTATCATCTTTAATTTAATCATCTACTTAACGGCAGGATTTCAGCTAATAGCGCTCTAAAATCAGCTTGTAGGAGCTTGAAAACTATTTCTATCTGTCAAATTATCTCATTTTTATCTTTCTCATAGGTCAGTCTAATGAAATAGAAAAAAAAATGTGTCTGTGAGAAAGGCTGATGGTTTAACGTGTGTAGAAACAACACTGGTTACTCCCTTGACTTGTCTTGAATCTGTTATACCGTAGAGTAAAGACAGAGTGGGCTGAATATAAATAGAAAAGCAGCGAAAGTTCATAGAAAAACATATAAATAAAGGACCTAAAAAAAACCTGGCTCATGAGAGGCAAAATATGAAGAAATGAGGGGTTAGTTAAAACTTTTACACAGTGGTACATAATAAAACACTTCATTTTTTCTTTCTATAGAAGAAAGTGAGCATAGGCTTGTTCTTAGGTGTTAGATGTTTTAACTTTCCAAAGAAAACACACTTTGCTCAGTCGTTCTATGTTCAGCTGTCTCTAACTCTGTGTACTCTGTTTTTCTTTCCCATAAAAAGTACTCCTGGCCCAGTGCTCGCGTTTTTCCAGTAAATGCTTTCTGTCTTCTCACCTCCTAGCCAGAGATGCCAGATGCTCAGTCATAATTTGCATTGTTCTGCTGGAGGTTCCTTACTTTAAAAGGGAGTTGTTCCTTCCCACTGTTGTCAAAGGCTTGCTCAGGAGGAGGGTTTGCTGCAAAGTCACCAGCTGAATCATCTTGGCTTCCTTGGATAAACAGCTCTTTACAAACTGGCATTAAATGAGAAGCTAAATTAGACTGTACTGTGTTATAATAATTACAACACTGAATTAGACTTCCTTCTCTGATAAAGTCCCTAGATCTAAATTGGTACTATATAAATAAACAGAATTTTATTTTATTGAACTAAACTAAAACACAGTCACTAAATGCACCACCAGATGGATGCTCATTGACACATGAAGACAAAATGTATTTAGTATATTTGAAACACACAGTCTGACTAAACTGTGATCTTTTCTGATTCAGTTTGATAAAAGTGACCATAGAGCCTCTAATTATGTCTCCTCTGAGTGAACTGCATTCACTGAACTGATTTCACTGTCCTGACTTATTAAAGTCTCCAGTTTAGCAACAGATGGGTGTGAAACGTATTTCTCTCAGCTTTAGGCATGGCGCTCATCCATGTGATGTCCTCCGGAGACGGAAAACTCTTTTTCTCACAGTTTTGACAGCTGCAAAGTGAAAAAAATAGGGTATAAAATGTACAAATAGTAGTAATTTTTAGATGGCTACATTAAAAACTGAGTTTAACACTACATCAAAGTGCAAACTTGTAATTCTTGTCTGATTATCTGGTTTTGGGTTTTGTACCTTTAGGTCATTAGCAGTCTGGAGTCAGTGATGGAGGAAGAGGAAACAGAGGTGGCTGAGTCATCGGATGAGAGCCAGGAGGCAGATTTACAACACTGTAGCACTAAAGCAGGATTATTCATCATCTTGACTTCCTAATTTCAAAATAAGATTACACAGATTTTCAATTTATCAATGCTGTTTAGCTAATTATTTCAAATTTATCAGAGAAAATCAGAATGATCAGAATAGTTAGGAGAATATATATATATATATATAATATATATATATAATATATATATATATATATTATATTAATATTTAACCGATAAGATTTGAATTGTAGAAACTATAAATCTGGGCTGAATCTTTGCTGGAATACCTGCATCACCTTGTGATTTCACCTCCTTATAAACTTGTAATTCGTAAGGATGTCTTTTAAAATCAAAGCAGAGTGATAAATGTGTCCTGCTTTTGTGGAAAGCTGGTTATATCCTGCGGTTCGTTTATCCTCTGCAGGTCTCTTTATGAATAGGAGGGATGGGAGCTGGAACGGGATGCGGGGGCGCGCAGCGCGCTCCTTCATGTCGGTCACTGGTGAGATCTATTTTTAGAAACGCGGAATAATTCATGAGCGCCATTCATTAAAAACGGATGGACCTTTCATTGAGACTTTGTAAAATTCTATTGTAACTTTGAAGCACATCAGAAGGGGAAGAATAATGAGAGAGCGATGGTCCTGAGTCAGAGATACACGTCATGGATTAAACTTCAACGGCAGCTGAAATGGAAAAATCTCATCTTTAATTGCTCATTGTGTTTAATTTTATGCGTCATTTATTTTATCATGACTAGCTTTTAATTATCTAATTATTTCCTGTAAATATTATGTTTTGTTAACAGCTTTAAAATTAAAATTTTGCCTCAATAATGAGAGTTTTGTTAGTATTTGATGCACAAATAGTATAAAGAAAACAAGTCTCAGGATCCATGCCTGCCTCCCTGGCAGCAGATAATCTCCATCAATCTCTAACATTTGACTTACAGGCGGTAACTGTGGTCTAACAAACACCTGCCGTGTTTACTGACAGGTCCGGGGCAAACAGGCAGGTGCCAGACATATAAACACACAGACCTCGTTCGTATTCAGCACAGTCCTCTCATCCCATCCCCCCTCTTCCTCCTCCTCCTCCTTTCACAAATCACCGGAGCCCGGTGACTCCGTTTACGTTTTTACGATGGCTCCGCCCTCTACTCGGTTTTGTCCAAATCGGGCTTTTTGCGTCGCCGGAGCTCCCGATTTCTAGCCGACGTCACGACCGAGTAAAGGGAAGAGCTGACGTCGAGGAAGAGTCACAGAGAGGAGAGGGCATAGGAGAAGGAGGGGGAGACTCTCAGCGCTGTATGCATTCATATGAGGCATATCTATCCCCCCTTCTACCTCCTCCTCCCTCCGTTTTACGTCGGTGTTGGTGCGTCGGGAGCCCCCCTGCTCCGGTGGAGTCCCAGGCTATATAAGAGACCGGCGAGCAGTGTCCCTCAACCAGATTTACGGGTTCCGGACTTCTGAGCCAGAAGAGACGGCGACCTGCAGCCGCCGATTCACCTGCACTCCGAAAGGAGGGACGAAGGGAGAAGGTTTTATAAAAACCTTGCTCTGGAGAAAAAGAAAAAAAAACAGCTGAGATGAAAGTCCAATAGCACACCTTTTTCTCCCCTCATTTCTATAACCTGTCTCAGAACACATCTGAGGAGACAGACGGGACACTTCAACAGACCTTTAACAGCACTCCGCTTTGCAACTGAACACCTGGAGGGACTTTGCCGGTTCGCCGCAGCAGCAACAGACCACGATGTACCGCTCAACCAAAGGTGCGTCCAAGGCGCGACGGGACCAGATCAACGCCGAGATCCGAAACCTGAAGGACCTGTTGCCCATCTCTGATGCAGATAAAGCGCGGCTCTCGTACCTGCACATCATGTCCCTGGCCTGCATGTACACCAGGAAGTCCGTCTTCTTTACTCAAGGTAGAAACAAAACACAACCTGTTGATTAATCTCCTGCATAGTGCCGGAATCAACAAGTGTTTGAGCCTTGGTGTGATAAAATCATCTGATTTTAGAATCAAATCTATATCTGTAACCCATCTAAATATGGTTAAATATAGTTTATGAAGTGCTAAATTGTCAGTGTCATTGTCCATGGTGCTGAAAGGCTTTGAAAACGATAAGCGCAGATTTGGTGCTGTCCATGGTGCTGAAACTGTCATTTTTCTTCCCTCGTTGCTTTCGACGCTGTCCATGAACGCAGCCCTTGCGATGTCCATGGTGCTGAAATGATGCTTGTACTGCGGCATATATCAGAACTTCTCTTTATTAACAGCTGTTTTCTCCCTTTCTTCCCAGAGGCTGGATCTGCTGGTAGTCCTGAGGAGAGCGCAGCGTTTCTGTCTTTTCATGAGGTATCGGAGCTGATGGAGGCACTCCCGGGCTTCCTGATGCTGCTTACTGGAGAAGGGAAGCTGCTCTACCTGTCTGACAGCGTCTCAGAGCACCTCGGACACTCCATGGTGAGTATGCATAAAGCTCCTTCATTCCTCAACACAGGAAGGTTGTTTCAGATGGGCTTAACACTGGGTGTCATTTTTGTTTCAGGTGGATCTTGTGGCACAAGGTGACAGTGTTTATGATATTATCGACGCTGCAGATCACTTTATCATGAGGACCAAGCTGTCTGTTTCTACATCACTTGAGATGGGTAAGACACAGTGTTCTTTTCTTAGTTTAATGGCTATTCTTTCTTTATTACACATTGAAAAGTGAACAGGGATGAGAAATAAAAGATACCCTCAATAATAATGAATCATCCCAGTACAATAAACTGTAACTGACAACTTTGCAAACCCCAGAAAGTGATATTATGATGCCGTTTCTTGCTACTTCCTACATATAACATAATAAGAATAACCTTAAGCACCAAACCCTGTGGTACTCTGTAATTAACTGTACTGTAATTAAATTGTTTAGTTTATAGCATCCAACCCTGAACTAAAAATTATTTCTAACGAACCTCCTCCCATTTTCTCCTCCACAGACCGTCTCTTCCGCTGCCGTTTCAACACCTCCAAGTCTGTGCGGAGGCAGAGTGCCGGAAATAAGCTGGTTCTGATCCGAGCTCGCTGCCTCGCATCCCCTTCCACTGCCCCCACCGCCAGCTCCTACTGGACCTCCAACCCTGTGTGGGTGTGTTTCTGCACCCCCCTGGAGCCTCAGCCTACTCGCTCTGGGTCTGGGGCAGAGAGGGACCAGGCCTCTGCCCCTCCCCTGGCTGAGACCAACTTGTTCCTAGCTTGCTTCCACTCCGAGCATGGCCGTGATATGAGGCTGCAGGTGGCACAGGACAGGTGAGTTTGTCTTTCTTTCTTACATGAGTTGCACAAATTATGAGGTTATTTAGTTTGTTGGATGAAGACATGGAAGTCTCATCTCCACCCACTCTACCCTGCAGCATAAGCACATATCTGGGCTATGATGTGACAGCTTTATGCTCCCGCTCCTGGTACAGCCTTCTCCACCCACAGGATCTGTCACACGCCTCTGCTCAGCACCGCAGCCTATGTAAGTGCATTGTTCATACAAATTAAGCACTTTACAACCATCCATGCCCACACTGTGCCCACTGGCACATTCACACAATGAGGAACACCAAGATGATTAATGTGATTACGCAGCAATCCTAACGTGTTCTGCAACTGTTGTTGACAGTGAGAGAAGGTGGAGAGGGCAGAGCTGAAATGGTGGTTCGTGTTCAGGCTCAAGACCTGTCCTGGGTTTGGCTCTACATGGTGCTTCAGCTGCAGCATGGAGAGATTCCCATTAGCAGCAACAACTACATCATCAGGTATTTATTCCTCTTTAAAAACACACCGAGTAAATGTAAAGGAAACATACAGAATAATGTGCGTAAACACTAAATTTACTCACCCGTTTTCTCTTTCTTCTTTCAGTGACTCTGAAGCCTGGTCAGTGCGTCAGCAGCTCAGCTCAGAGCAGACTCAGCTGACCCTGGTTCTGAGTGCTGGTACATCTCAGCAGGAGGGTTTGAGTTTGCAGTCTCCAGAGACCCTCTCCAGCCCAGACCAGGTGTTCACACCAGGTAGCAGCGGCCTGTCAGCCCAGTCCTTTGACTTCAGCACAGCAGGCTGCAGCGTTGGCTCCTCTGATGAACCGGGGAGCTCCATCACTGAGCCCATGCAGCTGGAAGGAGACCCTCGCTCCAGTATCTCTTCTCTGGAGGAGGAAAGCTTCTTTCAGCAGCATCCAACTGAAACCCCTTCAGCTGCTTCTTCACCCATTCCAGTCACCGTTGAAACAGTAGCAGATTTAGACTTTTTAACTCAGAACATTCTCCTTCCTCCCTCCTTCCAGCTCGACCCCCCACTCCCAGCTCTTCCCCTGCCTCTCCCCCCTGTGCCCACCTCACAAGCTCAGCAGACCAAAGAGTTTGTGTGCACTCCCCCTTACACCCCTCAGGTTGGGGGAACCAGCTTCCAGTTCAGTGAACCCCTCTTTAGCTTTGACCCAACTGGTACCACCACTCCACCCCCCTCAGCAACAACTGCCACTGCCACCACCTCCTTGGCCGCCTCGGCCTCCTCCACAGCCCCACCAACTACAGCCTCTAGTCCCACACCTCCCACCACCCTCTCCACCAAGCTCCCCCTTGCTCTGCCCATTCTCTCCACTGACCTCCTTTTCCCTGTTGAGACCTGCAGTGGCTCCCTATATGAGAAATTACCCCCCACACCTGATAGTCCAGGAGATGGGGATTGCACAGTGATGACCCTGCCCGAGGTACGGGGCCCACTTTACGTAGATGTACCACTGGGGCCCCTCCAGTGTCCTCCTGAAGGCCTGCTCACCCCTGAGGCATCACCTGGTAAACATCCCTGCCTCTCCTTCTTCTCTGTTGAGAGGGAGAAAGAGAGGGCGGAAATTTCCCTCTTGGCTCAACACATCAGCTCCCTGGCTGAGGGGTTCTACCTGGATCCTCTCTTGTCCAAACTCTCCCCTCCTTCGCTATCACCCTCCTCCGCCCCTCCATCTCCCTTCCTGTCTCCAGCTATTGAACCTGCCGATCCAGTCCAAATGCTAAGGGAGTTTTATCCCATAAAAACATGGAGAGGTCTGGACATTCCCATCTTCCTCGATGACGATGAATCTCTGTTTGAAGAGAGCATCCTAGAAACCCTTCTGCAAGACGACTTTGCTCCAGCCCAGACACCAAACCTCTCTGCCCTGTCCCCTTTGAAGTCCCCTATGTCAGATCCCTCGAGCCCAACCTCTCCTCAGACCCCAGTGTGTTGGCACCAACCCTCCCAGTTTGAGGGAGTGGGCCACATCTGTAGCGTCCAATCGGCGCAAACTAACTCCATGGCCGGATGCGGGGCGACCATGGCTGCTGAGGCTGGGGTGAAGGTGGACGGGGAGGGGCTAGCGGAGGAAGCGATGGAGATTGAGGTGGTGTCATCTCCTGTGTCCTCTTGCTCCTCCATCCCAGCTTCCCCTCCCCTCCTCCTCACCGCCTCCCCGAGCCCCACCATCTCCATGCCCGTCGCCTCGCCCACGCCTGCCGTGTCTTGCACTCAGTCCCTCCTGGAGGAACTGGCCGTCCTGGAACCCATGTTTGGGGCAGGTGCCTCGATCGCCCCTGGCTTAGGGCAACAACCTGAGTTGTATCAACTCCAATGTCATCCATCGCCACAGTGCTTCCACAAAGGTGAGCATTTGTTGCTTTTGGTATCTCACCTTTTTGAACTAATATGCAAACACTGTGACTTCAATTGCTAATTTTCTTCTTCTCCTGTTTTTTATTTTTGTCTTTCAGATGGGAGTGGAAGTGTTCCTCCGTTCTAAAATAAGTCTGTGACTTACTTCATTAAGTATGGCATATTGTCATATTTTGTGGAGACCCTTTTACTGAAAAGTAAAAAACAATTAAGTGTATAAATATACATAATGTATATACAACTTAAGGACTTCATCTCCTACATGTCTGCCGAGAACAAAGATTGGCTTTATATTTTTGTTCAGTCATTTTTCTGTGTAATACTGCAAAAAAATAAAAACTAACTGGTGCAAGATTCACATGACGGTCCGACCGCATGGACCCAGAACTGCCGGGGTTCTGAGTCCACGTGGTGACTTCTCAAGAGCTTCAGAGATGATCAGACTCCAGATACGTATGTGTATTCACTCGTAGTGAAATAACTGTTGTGAACAAAAACAATGATGCATTTCTTGCTATTTCAGTAGTGGGATGAATCATAGCACTTTTTTGCCTGACATGCAGCAACGCAAACCCAAAACTCAAATGATACTGGAAGTCAAATGTTTACAATCGTTTACGACCTAAGTGCGAAAACAATCAGTAGTAGAATATAGGAAGATTTCGTGCATTGAATCTTCAGATTTAGGTACCAGAGCCACAGTTCTGGTTTAAAAGCCTTCCAAACCTTAAAAATGCCATGAAGATAAAACTGAGATACTTTGAGGTTTGAGTTTGCGACGTTTAAACCTTTAACATTTCATAACTACCACTCCATCTGAAATCTTGTGTATCTATGTGGTTTGCAAGCAAAAGAAAACATATTAAGAGGTCCTGGCATCTGAAGAAAAACAGCTTCTCCTTGAAGTTTGCTTGGACTCTGGTCATGCCACAAACCCACTGCTACTCTGTACTGTACATTAAGACTCTGAATGTGGGCTCATTGGGTCCCCCTCCTCCTCCTCTTCTTCTTCCCTGCTTTTGGCCGTGGGGCAGTTGGCTGGATATTCTTGCAGCATCAATATTTGCAATGCTGGCAGCTTATAGCGGCTCCTGTGTGCCTGAGACGGCCCCACCTGACCTCCTGAACTCTGAACCCTTCGTCCACTCCAAACGAGCGGACGGTCGCATCGTGGCTCCGCTGGAGCGCGGTGCAGTGCGGCACAAATTGACTATGTTGAACGAGCAATTCTTCTTTTTTGAGAGGGGTTTAAAATACAAAGGTTTTGTTTTAAAAAAATGAAAACGGGGACGGGGTGCTATTTCTATTCAGCTACCAAACGACACGGGTTGAGAATGGTACAATTCCCATGGTGTCGACATGCTCACGTAGAGTTGTCTACGGTCAAGTAAAGGATTGATTCCTACGTTCTAGCTATTCAAGGCTAAGTTAATATACATGTGTAAAAATTCTACTACTGTATGTGTGATATTTGAAAAAAAAGATGTTAAATCATATGCATTATGTCTGAGGATGTAGGCATATGCTGTTTTCTGAAAGGTTGTACACATTTGTACATTTGTATGAAACAGTTATTGGTTTGTACATACAGAAGAGAGAGATTTTTACTGCGTAAGATGGAATATATTCTGAACATCTTATTAGTATTCTTATTATTCCTATTATTTACTGCAGAATGGACATTGTGAACCAGTGTTCTATTGTGATGCTGATAAGTGTATTTGGTTGTCATACAAATGCATTTATATTAAAGTGCACTTAATGCTGCTGATGCATTTGTGTCGTCAGAGTCAAGCTCTCTGTTCCTCCCTCAGCCTCATCAACATCACCATCATCATCATCATCATCTTTTCCTCCCTCCCTTTCACTCTCCCGCGTTTCTTCCCCCGGAGCGAGTTTCGCTCAGCAACAGCTCTGACGCACACGTATGACGAGACAGAATGAGACACTATCTGACTCAGACTGACGCACACACTTGGCATTGAGGTTTTTTTTGGACAGACACACATACACACACACACACATGTAATAGTAGGAAGATGACACCCCCCTATTCCCTCCTACCAACACCCCTCTTTACAAGTCACGGTAGCCCATTTTTGCTGATGTACCTGCGACTCTCAGCATGGTGTGGAGCTCCATATATAGGCATTCCTGCTCCAACTGAAAACAGCCTTGCATCTATTCTCAGCTTCTATTCAGGAGGATCGGAGAGGGGAGGGCTGAGAGAGGGGGAGACAAAGAAAGAGTTAGAGGAGGCTAAAATTAGACGTACAGTAGAAAAAAAAGAGTAAAAACAACAAGCTGATCCCGATGCCACAAAGCGTAAAGAAACATTACATGAAACAAATAAAATAAGCCATTTGTCCTCAACATTTATTCTAAAAATGGAATTTGCTGGAGTTTTTTTTTACATTTGAGGCAAACACAGCACCAAAAGGCAATGCACGTAATGAATCAAAGCCTTGAGCTTTGCACCTTTTCTCTCCAAGTGAACATTTTGTTCCACCACTACCTGCTGCAGTGACGCTGATGGAGGTGAGATCACTGAGAAGGGGGGGACCCCAAAAAGCTAACTGCTGCCATCTTCTGGAAAACACAAGCACTGCACCTGAAAGGAGTCCACTGTGAAGCTCTAGGAGTCATGTGAGAATATAAAAAAAAGGTTAGGAGGAGGCCAAAGTGACAGGATGGGAGCATATCTAAATGTAACCTCTGCAAATTCAATTTAAGCGCTGACTAAGATATAATGCGCACAGTTCAAAGCCTAAATAAAGAAAACAATCATGCAGGTATGTGGATGATATGAAGGACATAATACCCACTGTAAAATGACTATGCCTAACATTAAAAATTATGCCAAGATAAAGCAGCATAATGTCTTATATACAGAAATAGTTTAAAAAAAGTACACCCTCTTCAATTCTAAGGTTTTAGACTTTAGGAAACAATAAAAATGATCTGCTCTTCACTAGGTTCTAATATTATTTAAATAGGACCTCAAGTGTACGAAAAGACACAGCAGATTGCCCACTGTCATTATTTATTAAACAAAAATGAAGCCAAAATAGAAAACTAAGTGCACCCCTGCTGTTTTCATAGGATTTGCAACAGCAAATAGGAACCAGGAGCTACTAATCAAAACAGAATGATTTCATGAGCATCAGTCTGACGGTGAGAGATTCAATTCAATTCAATGTATTTATAAAGTGCCAATTCACAACACGTCTCAAGGCACTTTGCAAAGTCAGTTCAATCGAATCATACAGATTTCAAGTCAGGTACACACATTCCAATTAATCCTAACCATCAAACAATGCAGTCAGATTCAGTTTATTATTCAAATTGGTTAAAAGGTTTTTCTATCTAAAGAAACCCAGCAGATTGGATCAAGTCAGTGACATTCACTCCTTCTGGATGAGCATGTAGAGATAGTGGACAGTCTCTTGCATCGACTTTGCAGCAATCCCTCATACTGACCATGCTTGTAGCGACAGTGGAGAGGAAAAACTCCCTTTTAACAGGAAGAAACCTCCAGCAGAACCAGGCTCAGTGTGAGCGGCTATCTGGGTTAAACGCTGAAAGACAGGGCCATGTGGATCATCGGTAGAGAGTGAGCATTAAGTTGTTGCCAGCAGAAGCTCGGACGATGCCCCCCTCCAAAAAGGTGTTACAGGTAGACACAGAGTCAGGCCAGGTGTGGCTTCTAGGAAGAGAAAAGAGAGAACAAAGTTAAAAGTTGAAATAACAGCAAATAATACAAAATTGGAGAGTAGTGTGAGAAAGTAGCGAAGAGGGTGAAAGTGGTCATTATGTCCTCCAGCAGCCTAAGCCTATAGCAACATAACTACAGAGATGGCTCAGGATAACCTAAGCCACTCTAACTATAAGCTTTATCAAAAAGGAAAGTTTTAAGCCTAGCCTTAAAAGTAGACAGGGTGTCCGCCTCATGGACTAAAACTGGGAGCTGGTTCCACAGGAGAGGAGCCTGATAACTAAAGGATCTGCCTCCCATTCTACTTCTAGAGACTCTAGGAACCACCAGTAAACCTGCACTCTGAGAATGAAGTGCTCTGTTAGGAACATATGGAACAATCAGATCTCTGATGTATGATGGAGCTAAATCATTAAGGGCTTCTTTATATGTGAGGAGGAGAATTTTAAATACATTTTAAAGAACTCAGGGATTTTTTAGTTTATGTGAGACGAACTGTCCTTAAACTAAGTAAGAAACTTGACAGGTATACAGAAAATAACTTCAAACTATTGCTGCTAAAGGTTGTACAAGCTGGATCAATAATGTTTTATTGACCTTTCCATGTTGGGTTCAACTTTGTTAAAGAAACGAGTTTAGAATCTGTGTTTTTCCTCACTTTAGGTTGGATATAGATCATTTTACATCCAGTTACATTCAGATCTTGATACACAAATCCCCATTACTCACTATGGGCAGTTTTATTATGGATCAGCATGCAAGAGAAACAGGTTGAACAGAGATTTCCAGGCCTACCTCTCACCAGCTCTCTACCGTACGTAGGATCTGAGAGGAGATGCAGGGGAGCAAACTCTCTTCATTAAGTCCTTGGTCTGTCTAGAAGCCTTCTTCTGGTGGGATAATTTCAAAACTCCCTTACAAGACATCCAACATTCAAACCCAACCAGTAGGACAAAGGATGAAAAATATTTCAATTTCTTTGACAGTTATATTTTTCATTCCTAACCTGGAACATGTACTTTTATGTAGGCCTGTTTATTAAGAGACATGCTGCTGTAATGTGTGAAGTCCTTCATAAAAAGTTGTCAGGATAGAAGTTCTTATGACTCTAAAACTTTTATATATTTACTTCTTAGCGTTAGCGGCGACTTACAAACATACAGTGTCTTTCCACAGTAACTGGATATAACTGAAAACATCTTTAGGGAAGTATTTAGAGACAGATACAAACAAAATAAAATCTGGCATTGTTTGTTATATGTGTGTTCTATAAAGCCATATTTCCACTGCTAAACTGCTCCAGTTTTACTATAGCATTTAGCCATGAAGCCCATTACTCATGTAAAACAACTAAGACACAATGAAAGCCTGTTTCTTATTTAGACATAAATATTTAATATGCATTTTAAAAGAAGAAACGACCATAAATGTCTGTAAAATAGTACTTAAAATTGCCATTTCTGGTAAAGAATACATTAGACAACCTTGCTACTGTTGATGTGAAACTGCATACCAGATCAATCAGAGACTGAACAAGTTTAACCTTCATGGGAGGCAAGCAAGCAAGGACCTATAGAAGAAAAACATGAAGCTGAGGCAAATGTTTACCAGGGAGAGTGTAGACAAAGACCAGAGCATCTGGAATAATGTTCTTGGTCAGATGAGTCAAATATTAAATTATTGGGACTCTTCGAAACGGAGAGCATGTTTGGTATAAACCAAACAGCTTCCAGGAAAAGAACCTCAAACCAGCTATGATGCATGGAGGTGGAAAAGTCATGGTTTGGGAAAACTTTGCTGTAGCAGGACCTGACCAAATAACCAGCATAGAACCCAACATCATATTTACCGTGTGTCAGAGGGTGCTTGAGGAAAAATGTGAGACTATCTGTAAAATAAATGAAGCTGAAGCGGAACTGGACCCTACAGGGTGACAATGGCCCAAAACATGCCAGTATATC